>APFE030577473.1:76636-91739 GCA_000404065.3 Pinus taeda | reverse complement strand
TTCATGGATTGTACTGAGTACTTTGAGAGCCATTGACATTACTGGTGGTTTCTCTCACACTTGTTAATAGTTCACATCATTGACTAGTAATCAAGTGGTTTCTGCCATGTTCAACTTCGAGACATTCATTCACATGGATAGAATCGTACTAGTTCGAGAAGTAGAAATCAAGACCTTGGATCTAGTTTCTACCATCCAGGCTGCGAGGACTTTTGTTATTCATTATATAGTAGACTATTCATAAACAAATGGTTGCACCCATACCGTGTCTATGTATGTCTATAATCTTGATGTATTACAAAATCATTCCTGTATCAAAATAGTTTAGTCAGTTTTCTAGTTAGTTTTGATCTGAGTATGGGAATGCCTACCTCAATGATGATATGTTCACACACACACACACACACACACACACACACACACATATATATATATATATATTGCATTGAATGTTTTTATAGGTTCTAACTAGGGTGTCCACAGGATGATCCTTGAAATGATAAAGTACTTCACTCTTCATAGGTGACAAACTATATCTTCATCTATTACAGACTTCGTACTTTAGGGGGCAATCTGGTGCACAAAAAATTGTGACCTCGACATTCTACAATCTGTGTGAGTCCATTACCACTCGTACTTTCCTCCTTTGCAAGTCTTAAGACTCAGTTCCTCATATCAAGCCTTGAAAATAAGAGAAAGCCCTCAAAAGTCTCTAAAACTATGGTTCCGCACTTTCTCTTTGCATTGCCTGCAGTCCTGCACCTAATGGTCATGTCTCCTGCACACCTGACCACTCTGTCTCTGTGTTATGGGTGTGGAACCCTGTAAAAGTTTAAAAGGAGCAAGTATATTCTTAAAAACTCACTTTGAATCATTTCTAGAAGCTTCTGGAAGGAATCTTGAGGTGGCAAGTTCGCTCCGTTAAGGTTCATGCATCCCATACCTTAAGGAGCTAACCCTTTGATGTGAGGAGCTTATCCCTTTGAAGGAGGATACTATCCCTTCATAGGTGGACCTATAACCTTCTTCCTCTGCACTATAAAATGAAGCATTGGGCTGGTTGCTTTGGAGGTTGAAAGCTAAATAATTTTGAGGTGAAATGTTGTTGGAACTTAGTCTTCTTAGTTGAGATTTTATGAGGAGAGATTACATTCCTCTAAGATCTCATTTGGAAGAGTGCAAGGCTTGTCAAAGTAAAGGAAATTCCTGTTTTGGACCCTGGGAAGAGCTTGTTCAACATCAAGGCTGAAAAGGTTGTAAGGTTCTTCTACTTCAAAGTTAATACAAATAATTTTGTTTTTCTCAGTAAGCTATTGTTTTATGGTTTATTTTCTGGATTCCTTGATCACCATAATGGACATGATTTACGATATTAGTTATGCAGGTGCTATTTGATGTTTTCTTGTTTGTGATTGCAAGTTCTTAAAAGGAAACTCTTTCGGACGGTTCAAGGATGGCTGCTACAAACTAGTGTTGGACTTAAGGTAGGGTCTAAACACCTCTACAATTTTTATTTATGAATCGCATATGTTTAGTGAAAGATAGATTTGTTTGTATGCTTGTTGCTAGACTATCTTCTGATACTAGGGATATCGGCCTTGTTCACAAGATCAATTTATCTGGCCAACAACCCTTACAGGAAAAGCCATAATTGCCCATCAATTGCAGATTCATTGAATAACATCTCAACCCAGTATCAGTTGGAAAAGGCCTCCTCATAGGCCAAAGACACCAGAATCAAGTCTTTAGATGACTTGATAATTGAATTGGGACATGATCACAAAGACATCAAGGCTACTGAAAAAATAATAAAAAAGAAGAATGATGACATTGCAACTCTCAAGAAGAAGTTGAAGATACCTCAACTACAACACCCCCAGACACAAGAATTCTTGGAAAACCAAACAAGGCATGAAGAGTTGATGGAAATAGTCCTCAAACTAAATGATCAGTTGAGGGAGATAGAAAAGGAATTGGATAGCTTAATCCAATTAAAACAAACTGATCTTGGCACTACCTCAGTGAATGTCATCCCAATAGTCACCACGACTGTTCCTTCCACATTGGTAGCCTCATTGGCTCCCACAGCTCCAATGGCCACAACACAACCAGTTTCCACAAAATCTACATCAGCAATAGGTACATCAGGTGATGAAGCAACAAAGTTGGTTAAAGTTATCGAAGAAATGTACATACAGACAATAGAGATGAATAAGCTCAAAGAAAACCTGACAAGCTTGGAAACTGATTAGAAGCTTGCCAAAATCATGCACAAAGAAGAAGTGCAAAAGGCTACCAGGTTGAGTGAAAGGTTGAAAGCCTCGAAAAAGGACTTGACAATGAAAGAACACCTTGGGCAAGCTAAGGAACAACTATGGGCTAATATCATTGATTCTGTGAATGATATTTGGCCATTTATTCGAGTAATTTTTGAGCAAATGGATTTGATAAAGCTGGCTACAAAGGCCATCCAGAAAGTAAGAGAAGAATTAATGCAAATGCTAGAAGATGCTACCAAAATTATCTAATTCCTTAACAACAAGAACAAGTATCAACTTCAGGAATTGGAAATAGAAGACAGAACAAAGACAATCTTGGAGGCCAGAAAGGTCCTCTCTAAGAGGATTTTGATGCAAAACATGGAGGACAAGTGTTAGAATATGCAGATATCCATCGACAAATTTATGGCTAAGTTCCAAATTTTGAGAGAAAATGGATTACCCAATCCCTTAGTGATAAATGACAAGATCATGACACAGGAGGATTACAACAAGAAAATTAGAGAGCTAGCAAAAGATCAAGTGAATACATCATTAATGAAGGCATTACCAATAGGAAAAGAACTCTACCAAACATTTGAAAACTTGTTTTACCTCCAGCATGAGGTAAAGCACTTGTTTATCAATAAGCCTACTTTTGCAAAATACACTAAGGCAGATGAAGTATATAGAAATATGCTAAAAATCCAATTACCTGATGCTGAAACATGGTACAAATTAACTGATTTACTATATAAATATGCAGTAAAAAGGTTAATGTGTAGTGAAAGGAAAACAACATGGTAAAAGGATGAAGATAGATCAGTAGATTTAAATTCTATCAGATTCCAAGTGTATTAGATGAAAGCCTAAAGTAAATGAAGCTTCCAACGTGAAAGATCAAACAAAAAAGGAGCATAAAGGGCTAAAAATCAAAGCATAAAATACAGCAGTACCAAAATAAAAGGGACAGCATGAAGTAGTTCAGTTGCTGTCTCTATCTTCTTACAAGAAGATATTTTTCTTTCCTAGATTAGATCTCAAATCAATTTAAGATATTTTGTAATAAAAATTTGTATAAATACTTCGCAATTCAAAGTATGTAGTGTGGATTCTATTAGACATTTCTATAGACATTTTGATCAAGAAGGCCCACAATTTTCTTATATCAGTTGATGAACCAACAAGATGGATTGATAAATAAAGATTAGACTTTTCCAAGGATTCATTTGTTGAGCGAATTTCAAACAAGTATTCTCATGTCTTATTGTCATTTTTCTCAAAGTTATTCATAATATTATATGTGTTTCAATCTAAATGTTATAAATAGAATATTATTTCAGAACTTGTTTAAATTACACCTTGTCTTAACAGTTAAGCATTTGAATGTTTTCTTCTGATGTTTAAATTAAAAAATTCTTAATTTCTCTTTGGTTTAGATTAATTTCATGAATAATCCAAGTTAAAGGATTCTTAATTTCCCTTTGATCTCGATTACCCCTTCCTTCCTCATTCATTATCCGGGTCTGAGAACCCTTAATTGCTCTCTCATCCCGAGTGAAACCCTTTCACCCCTCTGTCTCAAACATCTGGAATAAACTCTGCTATCTTACCCTTGGAACATCCCCTTTAATGAATTAATCTAGTTTTGCTTCATTATTAGTTTACTCCATAGCCCAATGGTCTAAAAGACATCAATTTATCTATCTGTCTGAGCAAATCCCACCACCCAATCTCAAACACAATTCAAACACCCATAGAACAATCGTAGCTAGCCTAAAATGTCTGAACTAAAACAAAGCTAAATTTTAAAGAGAGAGCCCTCTCTGAGCATTAGGAAGGCTAGGTCATGATATCAAAATGTGGAATGTGATTACCTTTGGTTTTTCCTTCTTATTAAATCAAAGGAATTATCAGAGTGATAACACAATATTTTATGGTTCAAATAAATTTTGTCAAAATATTTGTCCCCGACTTCTTGAGGATTGTTTTACCTCTTCAATCCATGATAAAGAAAAATTATTTGTTTAAATGGGGAATCCAGGAATCGTTTAGCCCTATAAAACAAGGAATTATAAATGCCCCATCTTTAGCTACCCCCAATTTTTCCAATCATTTCATTCTATATACTTTTGCTTCCGATAAATCATATGCAGCCATATTAACACAAGTGAATCAGGATAAAGTTGAAAACCCAATCTCTTTCTTTAGCTCTAATTTGCAAGGAGGTGAATTAAATTACTTAGATGTTGAAAAACAAGATTTTATTGTTTTTCAAATCTATAAAACACTTCAGAGCTTTTCTCCTCAAACCCACACTAAAGTTATAGTACCATTCTCAGCAGTGAAAAATCTTTTAATACAAAGGGACGTAGGAGAAAAGAGAGAAAATTGGGTGACAGCCCTGCAAGAACATGACATAGAAATTAAACTAGCTAAAATTGTTAAAGGTCAAGGTTTTTGCAAGATGTTGGCAGGAGCATCGAATCTATCAGAATTACAACATGCAAGTGATGATGTACAAATCTGTGAGGTAAGCCTCAACGACACAAAATCAAGGTATGATGATATCATATTTTACTAGAAAAACATATATGCACCAACCCAATTAAATTACACAACGAAAAGAGCCTTGAGATTAAAAGCTAAAAAATATCAAATTGTCGATGATGTGATTTTTAGAATAAATTATGATTCTGTTTTACTTAGATGTCTTCAAAAATCTTAGGCAAAGAAGGTGTTGCAGGAAGTTCACGATGGACCAGCTGGTGGTCACTTTGGAAGTGATACTAAAACACATAAAATCCTCCATGTCGGCTATTACTAGCCAACGTTGTTCAAAGATGCACACAATTATGTAAGGAGATGTAAGATTTGTCAGACAATTGCTGGAAGACAGAGAAAACCCGTGCTACCATTACAGCCCGTCAACATTGACCAACCATTTGAACAATGGGGATTGGATGTAATAAGTGAGATTGTTCCTCATTCTTCTAAGAAACATAGATACATCCTTGCAAGCACTGATTATTTCACCAAATGGGTAGAAGAAACTCCACTCAAGGTAGCAAAGCCAGAAAATATTGTTTAATTCATAGATCGATTTATCATCACCAGATTTGGCTTACCATCTACTTTGGTGTTTGATAATGCATCTTATTTTTCAGGAAATGCTATGATAGAATTTGCTCTTAAAAGAGGTTTTAAGCTTAAGTATTTGGCCAATTACTATCCGCAAGGAAATGGATTAGCTGAATCCAAAAATAAAAATCTCATCAGAATTATTAAACAAACTGTTGACCAAGGCCAAAAGAACTGGCATAAGTCTTTAGTGTTCGCTCTGTGGGTAGATTGAATAACTCAAAAATCCTCCATTGGCACTTCTCCTTTTAATTTCTTCTATGGGAAAGAAGTAGTCTTAATTTGAAGAAATTCCTTCCTCATTTATGCAGGTTAGACCATTACAAATTCTTAAGCTCGAAGAGGAAAGGGAAAAAGCCAGGGCCACACATGCACATCATCAGCAGTTAGTCAAAGACTCCTTTGATTCGAATTTTGTAACTTCAAAATCTTTGCAACTCGGAGACCTAGTATTAAAATGGGATAAAGCCCATGAAGAGAAAGGTAATCATACCAAGTTCCAACAAATGTGGCTTGGCCCATTTCAGATTGTGGAACAATTAGGCCTATCAACTTTTCTGCTACAAGATTTATCAGGTAAGAAAGAATCTCTACCTGTTAATGGATAGGTTCTAAAGAAATACTTTCCATAGAAGATGATCTCTTCTACCCACTATATATTATTGCCTTTAGTTAAAATTTTTCTTTAGAAATAATAATACCAATTCAAAAGCATTTATTTTTGGTTTTACAAAGGATACTCTCTTTTTTAATTTTGACTTTTCGCTTGTATAAGTAAAGATTGTTATGAAAGTAATCTTCACATATGAAATATATAGTTAAGTTCAATTGCTCTTAAATTGCATGTTTCCTGCATTAATTATATGATTTTGATGAAACTTAGCTTTAAGAAAGAAACTTCTCCTTTACATCAGTCCATAAAAGTATCTATAATAAAGTAAAGTCCCTCTCCAGAAAGGCATCTTCAAAACTCTACAATTGTCATCCAGAAGCTCTTAAGGAGCCAATGATACTCCCCACTTAATCAACTTTGAAATTTAGAGTGTAATTCTAAAATATACTTAAACTTAAAGGATAAGAGGTCTCATCAAGCGCTGACTTACCATCATCATAAGATTATAACTAACTGGCATTACCAACACTACATTACAAAATAGGGCAATGTCTTAAGATTATATTAATCAAAAGACAAGGGGTCTCATCATGAGCCAACTTGTTCAGTTATGTTACAAATCAAGTGAATGATGTTGTCAATATTGGTCACCAAACCAAGACATTGTCCTTTAAGAAACAAAAGATGAAGAGCTGAAGCAACAATGAATTACTTCAAGAAAAAGGGGAAGGAGGCTGCGATGGAGAGGGTTTCTGCAAAGGCTAATGCGACCGAGCGCCGATACGCTGGCTCAAACAATGACGGAGAGAGGGCACGCAGGAAGAAGGCGGCCTGGAACCGGTATGGAAGGCAGGCTCAGGGGGGGCAGCACGCAAGGAAGGCAGCGCCGAAGTCAAGCCCAGCGGCAGGAGGAGCAAGGTTTTTCCAGAAGAACACTGAGCTAACCCTCGTACAATGCTTGATGAGAGCTCCTGACCGGATACACAAGACAAATCCGAGGTTTCAAAATGATGCCATCTTCATGCCATCAAAGTAAAGGGGGTTTCGAGGGCTGGATCGAAGCACGCTCGAAGTGGGGCGATTGGATCTTGGGCCCCAGACAATGCAAAAGACTAGATCTGGAACCAGACCTCCCTTTTCTGACGCAGATCCTTCTTATCTCAGACCAATTGCAGATGGGTCCCTCAAGGAAAGACAGATCCCCAACTATTTTCATCAGATCTGTGGCAACGAGCATAGATCGAGCACAGGGTTTGCAGATCTAGAACTGGAAACGAAAAACCCCAAATATGCGTCCCAATCACCAGATCTGGGAAACAAAACATCAAAGCAGGGTAAGGACGAGATCACCAGTACCACAACGGCTGCAACTAGAAACGTGCTAACAGAAGGAAGAAAGCCCTTTCTCGATGGCAGTCATCAGGTAACAAAAACTTGCTTTCAGATCTTCATAAAAACCCCAGAGTCAGAATCTTTTTTAGTATGGGTACATACAGACAGTACTGTGATGCAGCTGAAGAAGCAAATCTGGGTTTTGTCTGGATATCCTAGACAGATCCAACATTTAGTAAATGGCAGATGGTCTCTTGAAGACAACAAAACCATGGGAAGCTACGGGATTAACCCAGGAGAAACCATAGTTTTGAACCTCAGACTGAGGGGAGGAGCCCCACTTCAGGGTCAGACAAGCAGCTCAGAAGGGGAAAAGGGGAAAAAGACTGCATCTCACCATCAACCCAAAGGAGGGATCTCATACAAAAACATCCTCCAGGGCAATAAAGAGTCAGGATCTTCTCCAGATCAAGGAAGGTATACTCCTAGGCCATATATCGTAGATTAGTTAGGGCAAACCCCAGCCCTAAACTTTGACTCTACAGGGCTTGATGTTTTCGTAAATTCCTATGAAACGCAGGCCCTAATCTGTCGGTTTAACAGCTTCTGGCTGAAACCAATGGATCTATTCCATTGGATCTTCACCACTTGGACCATGGAATGTGACATACATTTATGCTCCAAGGGTTTCTTCATAGTTAGATTCGCATCCTCGGAAGCCAGAGAAACAATCATCAGCAAGGGGCCTTGGTTCTGGGGAACATCGGGGCTATTCATGACCCCATGGTTTCCAGATTTCGATCCAAACATTATGACTGTATCCAAAGTGCCGGTTTGGGTCCGCTTATTCAACCTTCCCCTCCACTTTTGGAGTGAACAAGTCCTGGAAGGAATTGGGAACAGCATAGGGAAATATATCAAAACAAATCTGGAGAGAATTGATGAAAGGTTATACACCTTTGCCTGCATTTGTGTCGAAGTAGATCTCAGCAAAGGGCTGCCAGACAACATAAGACTGATTTATAAACAACAAAACTGGCTGCAAGCACTAGACTATGAAAACACTGCTTTCAGGTGCAGGCTCTGCAGGCAGACTGGACACCTACAAAGCACTTGCCCAGAAGCAAAAAAAGTAAACAACAAAAAGAAGCAGAAAGGGAAGCAGAGGAAAGGATGGTAATTTTCTCCCCCAGACTCAGACGAGGAAGAATCAGAAGCAGAAGAGGACGACACATACGCAGAGACTGCAGAGGTACCCAAAGAAAAGGAGACTAAGGAAGAAGCTACATCAGCAAACAAGGATACAAAGATACACCAAAATCAGGCAGAGAAGACAATCGAGGAACAAAACATGGGAGGGACCAAACGGCATCACCACTCAGATACTTCAGACTCAGATAAGGAAACAGGCTCACACACAGTTAGTCATTGCTACAATCGAGCCCTCACCAGGAGACTGGCGAAAGGTTGAAAAGAAAAAAGGGAGAAAAACTTGAAGCGTGATCCTTACTCACTGCCGGAATTTAGTTTTTTGCTTTTTTCTTTCTCTCTCCTCTCTTCTCTATTCTTTTTCTTTTCTTTTGCACGTTAGCCTTCTAACGTTGTGCGGGGTGCGTTAGCACTCGTGCCCATATGGGCAGCTTATGGAATGCTTCATTGCATCTGCTAGTGTAACTTTTCATTATTTTTTTAATAAAAGGTTACCGTTTTTTTCCTTGGAAAAAGAAACAATGAATTACTTCAGAAAATAAAGAAAGCAATAAGTACACTTACAATCTTATCTTTAAAATTGCATTCTAATTTAAGTGGGATACTGGATCATTTTTGGTTAAAAGGTAACCCTATCGAGGCTATGAATGCCTACTGGAAGCAGAGGCTCTACCTATGACAACTAAGTATACCAAAAAACTGATTTGGGGGAGAGACTTCTCGCTTTTATCCTTAAACACCAAGTAAAGACTAATGTAGATAGGGACTTTTTATGAGAAAAGAATAATCAAAAGAACGATAGTTAAGTAGATGTTTTTTTATTAATAAAGAGAATTATTTCTTACCTTATATTCCATATAACTATTTTATTTTCAAAACCATCTTTATTTTCAAAGTTTTAGAAATTTCAAAAAACTATTAGATATAACTGGTTCTTCCAAGTGAATCGCCAACTGTTGTGGTATTCAACAACCCCCATTTATTAATAATAGTAGTTAATATTACATTAATAAATGGGGGCCCTTCAAAAAATCTATCCAAGAAAAAACAAAACCTAGCATTTAGGCATTTATTTTATTTTTCGGAATAAAGCAAATATTAAAATCAAAACCCTCTTTCTAGAAAAACTATTAGCAATTTACCTTCAAACATATAGCATGATTTAAACCCACCAAAAGACCTTTCTAACCCTCCAAAATCAACAAAATCGATTAAGTAAGGAATCTATGCTCGAAACTATCATAAAATCCAACATAAACAGAAGTCCTTAAGTTTTTTCAGTCTTAAGCCTCACATTGCATATCACCACTTGTAAAGGACCTGCTTTTAAAATGATATTGTGAAATGTGTGAGATGCAAAACTGCGATGGCATTATGACCTTTATTGCATTGCATTTTGGGCATTCAAACAAACACCTTGTACTTACCACCAGCCAATATTGCAAAATGCAGTTAGCACCTAGACCCACACCTTAAAATATCATAAGGAAATGTTTTGAGTTTTCCATTTAGTAACAAGCTCTTTTACATAGGATAAACCTAGCAATTAGCTATGTTTTGAAACAACTAATGAACAGCTCGCATCTCACATCTCGCAGAAACATGGCAAGAGGTAAGAAAGTTTAACGAGACATATTGTGATATTGTGATTTGTGATATTGCTTCGCAAATCACACAATTGCAATCATCACAGTACAATGGCTCGCTACCCTAGAAGCTTTCTTCCCATTTTACAATGCAAACATTTGTGAGAATTAAAACTAAGGGATAACAAATCATTAGTGGGAATTTAGTGGGAAATAACTGCATTTATGTGTGAAAAGCCATTTAGCTTGATATGATATCTTATTACATGCGTTCAAATAAAACTCCTTTTACCACCTTTACAAGCTATCTGCATTATTTCATTTTTACGTTCATCTTTGTGTATCCGATATATGTTGTTCTTCACTTTCATGAAAAATCCGTAGAGCAAAGCGTTGAGAGAAATGGTGAAGAAAGACAAGGCAGTTTCTTTTGAGAAGTCAGAAATGACTCCTCTGTTTATGGATACTACATGCAACAAAGAGGGAGGAACCTCTACATGGGAGGCTATGTATAACATACTAGAGGATGAGCGGTCAAAGATTATGGAAACAAAAATTACAGTTGATGGACATGATTCCTTAGACGCTTCCATGCTAGGAATGGCATGCTCATTTTTTCACTGCATAGCCACGCGACTGAAGATAATCCCTTATACCGACATGGTTAAATGGGCTATTGATGAAGCTGACATCTTAGATAGATAATTTAGGACAATAAGCCAAGGGGTTATGGGATCCTTTACCTCGGACAACCTACAAGTTATGTATCACCTACCAGAGCCACAAGTCATCTACAATAGGTAATTCGTGGAGAATTTTGTGAAAGAGAATGATGACCCAGTAGACTGCACCCATGCCTGGTCGAATAATGAAGAGAAAATAAAAAAGACAAAAATGGTATGTACACTACTTCGTCTGTTTGTCCCCCTTATAGTTTTGTATTGGCCATGTTATGTAGACTATTCGGCAGGCTCGATAGTACTAAGTTCTCCCCAAAGTGGTTTCAATTAATAGATGCAACTGTTAACGCAACTATAATGAATTGAGGAAAAAACATTTCTGAAAATTTAGAAAAAACAATTATCGAGTATAGAAGGAGAAGAAGTGTTGCTTCAGGGCTTTACCCTCCACTTTTTATGAGCGCTTATGTCATGGATGCTATTTGTTTTAGTTTTAAATTCCCTATCATGGGATGGAAATGGATTGTTCAAAATCCACTTCCCACTTACATATACCACAAGGACATGTGGGAATCCAATTTTCAACCACATTTTTTCAATATTTTCCATGGATTTATGCTCCCTATTCACAAGTGGCTTTATAATCGAGATGCCCCCAGGTTTTCCCAAGAAGATGAAGTTGACATCCTCCCGATGGCTAGATGGTTCGGGGAGGAAACATTTACATATATCATAGTTTTTGGCAGCATCACCTCACCCCATGTCCTCCCATACTGTATTCTAGATAAATTTATGGCTAGGGAGATATCCTATCAAACACTTAGTGAGGGAGGAATGAGCAAGACATTGAAAGATTCAAGGAAGGCCATCTGGCCTACGTTCCCTGTACAGTGTGAAGCATTTGCATTACATGACCTAGGGCATGCATTCAAAGAAGCAGAGAACATGCTGTCTCTGCAATTATCTAAATTCCCTGGACAACAATATGACTCATACAACACTGTTGAGAATTTCACCATTCTGGTGAAAATAAAAGTATTCAGTAATGAGGAGGATGTTTTTGATGACATCTTTTTGCAGAAAAACACCTTCACAGAGGTAAATCATATGGCACAACTACGTTTTCACCATGAAGATCTAGAAAAATTTTACAGTTACAGAGAAAAAAGGCTAGCAAAGGTCCCATTGGACCAATTATTGATTGAATCAATAAGGTAGCCTAATCCTAGTGTGATTATAGAAGGTGAATCCAAAGAAAATTCCAAGTCTAATTCTGGAGTAGAATCTCAAGAGAAATCTATTGCGGAATTGCAACAGTCATCACAAAATGGGAAAAGCAGAAGCATGGAGTCAGTGGAGGATACAATCCAATCTACACAAAAGATAGTTGAAGAAGTTTCATCTAGCAAGAAAGTTGAAATCCCTACTACCTCCGCACAACCAATAGAACCCATGGTAATTGACTTCGAGGATGAATGGGACAATTTTAATAAAAGTCTCAACATAGAGGAACAGGTGCCAGAGTTGCAAACTCCACAATAGAAAACAACTCTGGATATTACAATGGAAGAGACTGCAAATACATAAGAGGTAGAGCACATCCCTGCTGCCCCCACTTCCGAGATAATTTTGAAAATTGAAGAAATTCCCCCTTTGGATGTATTCTATAGCCCATAACATAAGACTAGTGAAATTACAAAGAAGGAAAAGGAAATTGGACTCTATCACTGCTACTACCCCTGAAAATGAACCAATGGATGCTCTATGCAAAAGTTTCACCCATTGACCCATCCACCAATCTTACTAGACTCTTGTAGTTTACAGGTGCTTATACTACAATGACCATGGAAAAAGCAACATAAATCCAAATGTTTCTTAGAGAAAAGGAAAATAAAATAAAGTCGCTTGAGCAACAATCACAGTAAGTCAAATCCGGCCAACAGGAAGAGATAGAGTTGGCCAAGCTTCAATATTTATTTGAACAGATGCAAATAGAACATTGTACCAGCTTAGCCGAGAAGGAAACACAGGTGCAGGCAATGATCTACATAAAGACGATCCAAAAATTGATTAGTTTATTATTGAAGCACTCAGTATTAACTCCCAGCTGATGCACTAGAAAGAATCACTGTGCTAGAAGATTTCACAGTGGAATTCTTATTGTGAAACAAGTGATAAATTGACAAGTCATGTCATAGAGATGAGAATTGAATATGATGAGATCTTTGAAAAGGTGTCCAACGTAATCACCTGGCAAAAATATAGAAGATTGGAGAAAGGTCGACCTGCCCAAGCTATAAGAATTGCATAAAGAAATCATACTTACGAGTTGGGATTCTCAGCTTAAAGAAGCAGAAAAGGCAACAACAGACGTGGCGGTGGAAACAAATAGTGTCATAGAAAATATGAATGAAAATTTGCATAGTGCCAATCTTGTCGCAAAATCCATTCTAGGTTTCCTTCCTAATTCAAAATAGCTTGAACAACAATGGAAACAGGTAGCGGTAGAAAAAGTAGAAGTGATAAGGCAAACAACCAGGTTAGACTAGGAGGCATATTGGCAACATTTGGTCAAGACTCATAGCCAATGGATGACCCTACAGTGCCTAACTACTTCTACTGAGAAAATGAAACCAGCACGGACCGATGTCATATTCGCTAGACACTTGAAATCTGAAGTTAGCCAACCAACACAGCTGAAGCCCATAAAGGATATTTCTAATCTGAAGGATCAAATGTAGGATAGTTAGTCACCTTGTTTATTTCCATTTTGATTTTATTTTTGCACAAATTGAGGCAAATCATTTAAACCTCCTCAACTATTTTTGTAATAATCTATTTTTAGTTTTATACTTTTAGTATTTAAACCCCTCTCATGCATTTATATAGAGGTCCAAAATTTTATCAGAAACTCTCTTCAAAACAAAACATGCACTTATGTCCTTTGAGGAAGTTCTGGTGAAATATATGGAATAGGATTTATTTTTATCTGATTTATTATCTTCTACTGAAATTGCACTTTTGTACTTTCAGATGGTGTTGGATGAACTGAAGATAAATCAATATTGCTGAAACACATGAGTAGGACGTATTATAAATGGTACTATTATCATGTAATTCTTTTTACTTATTTATTAAGCAACGATTTCTCCTTGAATTGTTTATGTATGAAAGTCTAAATCTTGATTACCATTATTCAATTTTTGTATGATGATGATCTTATTTTACGCTAAATATATGAATAATTCCTTATGCAACATATCTTTCACAAACATTTTGGCTAACATTTTATACGAAACAATTATTGTTAAAATGAATTCACTTCTAATTGCAATTGAATGATCTTTATTATCAATTTCTTTAAGAAATTATTGTAGATCGCATACATCAAGTTAATCCTGGGTATATTTATAATTAGATAGTGCTTAAGATAGGATAAAATGCATGTGATTGTTAGTTTAGATTAGATTACTTTTATCTTAGGCATTACGTCAAAAATGACATATAACCCCATTAGCACAAGAATTAAATAGATTGGGAAACTGGTCCCATTATCCCTAGTTAGATCCACCACTCCAAATGGAAAAGGAGTTGCCAACCAAGGTCCGAATTGGGTGGTTTTCCCCTGTGTTGAGGCAACGATTTTTGAGGCTTCAACAGATCCACACCATATTTCTTTTTTCAATACAAGGAACAATAATCACTTAGTGTAATTAGAAGGATATCGTAAAGGATAATGGAATATCCACATCTTAGCACACCTTGTATGTTCACTTGCATCACACACTAAGCTTCCATAAGCTTTGTACTATAAGGCATATAGATTCTGGAGCTTTGTGTACTTATTTTATTTTTTCTTACTATTGGGACTCAAAATCGTCCCTATTTTCACTCCATTATTCACTTATATCTTCACATTTTACCTTCATGTCACCTCCATTCCACCTCCATATCATTATGTTTACCTCATTATTGGGTCATAACTATGCTTTTCCAAAGTTTATTAATCCTTAACATTTTTAAGTGAATTTATGGCTAAAACTTAGAAAATAATATTCTTATACTTATACCTAACCATTAGAATGAGTTTGTTGACATGTGTAGGTAGAAAGGAAGCTTCCAAGGCATCCTTATGTGGAACTCTATGCTCAAATTCGAATTTGAGAAGATCATGAACCTCATGGAGAAGATCATGGACCTCATGGAGGAGATCATGGAGGATAGGGTTATGTGTCACCATTGGTTGAGAAATATGTGGGTCAAAGGAGAGAATAGGGGGTTTAC
>APFE030577473.1:37409-60732 GCA_000404065.3 Pinus taeda | reverse complement strand
TTTCTAGTCAATCTGGGCCATTCATTAGGCGGATGATCTAACGGTAGAACTTATGTTTATTTTAGGGTTTTTTGCCCTAGAAGGCAACCCCTCTCTTTGTATGAGGGCATTGTATTTGAGGCTGTGAGATAGATGTTTATTCTGTGTGAGAGAGAAACAGAGAGGTGAGATTGTGAGAGAAGACAGAGGATATTACAATGGATTTTATGTAGGTTGTGTCTCTTCATTTTGCTGGATAATAGAAAGGAAGGACTGGCTGTTCGAGGTGGACGTAGCCCAAACTGGGTGAACCATGTATATCTGTGTCTCTCTTGTTTTGTGCGTTTTCTGTATTTATATTTCTGCAATATTTTATGTGTTCCATTGCTGCGTAATATATATAATATTCTAACAGCATTGGAGGGCAGTTTTGGTACTTGAAAGGATGTAAGATGGTGTGGATGGGTCCTAGGAGGTCTTGAGTGGCCTTTTGGAGGCTTTTCCCACATTCATCCTTCAAAAGAAAGCCTACAGGAAAATCTACAGGAGGACACAGGAAATCTACAAGAGGGAAAACAACATTCTATAGGAGGCCTACAGGAGGAGGCCGAGAGTAGTTTTCACTAATTTGAGGGTGTGAGAGTGGGTGAAAAATGTGGATGAAGTTTGGAATGAGGTGTTAGGGTGCCTATGGTCTACCATGAACCACCAGGAGAGACAAAGATGATTGGATTTGCTCAAGGAGATAGGAAGAAGTCCTAGGAAAAATGCAGGAAACTAAGGTAGAATTGAGGTGAGGTTTAGACGACCTGTAGGACATGGATCAGATGGGGGATGTGATGGATGATAGGCTGACCTACTACTAGAAGGGATTTGCTACAAAAGGAACTAACAGTCAACCAATAAGATCAAACAAGCAATGAAATGAATGCATCTAGAAAAATAGAGTTTTGCATCAAACTAGTCTAAACTATGATCTATGAAAGGAAATGTTGAGAAATATCGTAGGAAATGAAAGCATGAAAGAAAACTATTGAAAATAAAGAAGTGAGCATGATGAAGAAGATCTGAAGCAAGGAAAAACTAGACTATTAACCTACCAAAAAGCTGCAAATACTAGAAGTCCTATGAATGAGGAAAATTTGTGTTTTTGGGGCAACAAGAGGGTCTTTGCCTCAAATCATGGTCCCAAAGGGAGGAAGAGAGGACAAGGCACTATTGCTAGACTTTTGAATCTTTTCTTTATCATTGCTTAACCTACTATAGAAATCACAAATGGAAGCAAACTATTAAATCATCAAAAGCAACTTATTCTTAATAATAAAAGAACTACATTTAACAACAACCTAATCTATAACTGAAATAAAACATACAAATACAAGTAAAGAGGAGCTTGGCTACTTGGATTGGGCCCTAACCCAAGAGCTTTAGCCCTCTGAGGTAACTCGGTGCTAGCTCAAAAAGGATTCCATCTTTATTTCCAAAACAATAGCAGGATTACATGAAACTGTCACAAAAATAATAAGCTCGAAGTTGAGCAGAGTTTACATAAGTAAAATTCCAAGAAAAATCCGACCCTAGTGAGGCCCTAGGCCTCTCTACTTATACAAATGAAGCTACCAATAGCTTCCTTAAAATCAGGGAGGCTTGGCTCCCAAAACTTGAGATAATCATCAGTCGTCCTCCACTTGCTCGGATGCCTTCTAATGCATGATTCAGCTGCTTGTACTCCGAGCTGAATGAAGGGGAATTTGGAGTGAGGAGTAATAAATGAGGGGGATTCCATCCCATAAGTCTTCTCCTTTGTCCACTTCGAGCTATTCCTGCCATTTTTCCACTGGATCCTTGACTTTGACCTAAAAAATCATTAATAATCTGCATTAAATACACATTATACCACATGGCACAATAACTAACTCAGCTCACTCTATAAGCATAAATATAATCAGAAAATCATGTAATAAGCTAAGAGAACGGTTGCTTTGACTAAGATAGGAGGTAAAATGAGCCCATATAATTACCCATTTATGAGGCTCATCAGCGACAATTTAACTAATGCACCCTTTGGGGATTTTATTTTTGTTTATTTTTCACATATTTTCTTTTATTCACTTTTTATTTTTCCTCTATTTTTCTTTCTTTTCCTATTTTCATAATATTTTTATTTTGCTTTTCTTTTCTTTTCTTTTTTCATTTTTTCTTATTTTTTCTTTTTTCAGAAAGATAAAAACAACCAAAAGTAAAAAATAAGTTACAACATCTCTCAGGATAAATAGCTACATAATCATACCTTGATCCTATATTTATAAGACCCTAACAGAGGGATTTTCAAGGGGAAAGTTGTCTGCTTTCAAGGTAAATGCTTCCTCATCACTTTGTATAAGTGCCAATTCAAATTTTCCTCTAAAGGCATGTATTTCTTAGTCTTCTTGTGGAGAAAACTTGTTATTTAGTAGCTCCACTTTCATTTCTAGCAGGGATGTACTTTAATTGATTCAAGTAATGAAGTTTGGTGTAATTTTTAGCTTTTAAAGCTTGGTTTTCTTCATATTACTTTGAGTATCCTTGTGTTCGGCCATCCCAGGAGCCTTAGATCCCTCTTGTAGAATCTTTTTGTTTTCTTTGAATGTCTTTTTCACTTGCATCTCTTATTTCCGCATTTACTTTTCATGCTTCTTTTGTTGTAGGTTATATTGGTCGAATGATTGAAGTGAGTTGTTTTGCAAGTTATTTACAGAGTCACAAGCATGATTCATCCTTATAACAACTTTTAAAAGTCATCTTCATCATTGAACTACTTGGATTGGTTTACTAGTTCACAAATCTAGAATTTCTGGAAGTCCCTTGTAGCAAAATAGTAGTAATTTTCTCCTATTTTTTAGAATGTATTAATGAACTTCATTTGGGTTGATTCCACTTGGATTGTGTCATAAAAGCATTCAAGTTAATAACAAAATCCACCCCATAACATTTTCACTTGATTAGGTTAGGCATTTGATAGGTTAACTAACTCACTAATTCTTGAATTTCTGTTTTTTTAAGTAGTAATTTTCTACTATTTTTTAGCGCATGTTAATAGGGGTGCTTTTGAGTCATTCCACTTGGAATGGAGTCCTAGGACATTCTACTACATTTAAAAAAAACAAAACAAAACAAAACAAAACAAAACAAAAAAACAAAACAAAACAAAACAAAACAAAAACAAAAACAAAATCCCATCTCATTTGTATCTAATTTTCTTGGGAATTTGGAAGGTTATCTCACTTCTATAGCAATCTTGTCACTCCTGTAACAGACTTATAACAATTTGTTTTCGAGATTTTTCTTTCCTAGATTCACTCCAAATTCATGGTAGAAGTAGATTTATAGCCTATGAAGGCTCTAAAGACACTTTGGTTGAGCTGAGGTTTGGTTAGGCTTCCATTTACCTCTTATATTTCTTACTTCTTGAATGTTTATTTTTGTAAATTAGCCTAGATTCCTTTTCCGCAATTTACATTATGCAAAGTGTGATTTCCTTTTTGTAAGAGTACTCCAAGACTTTCCTTTCCTACAAAATAGAATAGATATCCTTTAAATGACATTTCCTTTCCAGCAAGATAGATTAGATTTGCTTATTTGTCACTATGTTTTACATGTTTGCAAAGAGAATAGATTTCCTTCCTGCCATTTACTTTCCAAGTAGAATAGATTTGCCTATTGTTATTTACCTTTTACAATTTAGGATTGTCGGCTTACTTAGATCTTTGTTCATTTGAGGTTGTTTCGTTTCCTTCTTTCACTTGATTAGAGGGAGTCAGACCAAGAAGAGGAAGGTGTTTGTTGCACATACAATGTCGACCCCTCTTAAGTTTGTACGAACCCCAGGTTGATAATTTAAGTTGGTAGCCTTGGGAGTTACAACATTCTTGTTGCAATATTAGGGCTCTTCATTTAGTTCTTAGGGGTCCTGTCGCTTCTTAGGAAGGTTAGTAAGTTTCTATTTATCGACCCCATTTTTTTAATTGTATCTAGGAGGTTGGGTCATATCGTTAACTCTTCATCACATGTTTACCTTGGTAGACTGGTGAACTTGGGTAAATGTGGGAGGAGGGTGTTACAGAATGGTATCAAAGCTACCAAGTTCAACACTTAGACTGGACAGGAAGAATGTATTTATCTTGCATGCATGTTAGTTGTCTATGTGATTGTTATTCATGCATTGTGATAGTCATTGTTGCAGTTTGTGTCGTCATGATGCTAATGTGTTGGTTGAGGTAGAGTAGGAGAAGAAATTATTAGAGCAAGGTTGCAGCAATAGACCTCGGGGTAAGAGCAGATCGTCATACAAGTATCATATGTTGGGCATGCATGTATGATTGTTCATGGTTTTTATATGCATTGTGGTTATGTACATGCTTGTCATTCTATTGTTGTTGTGATTACATGCATGATAGATGCTAGTTGACTAGTGCAGTCATATGCACATGCATCAGTTAGTTATGAATCATGGTAAATTGTTGATTATATACATTGCAATCATATGCATGATGATTATGGTTATTGCATATGAGATCTTGATATTATGTAGTGTGTTAATCTAGATCGGCCCGTGCAGATGGTTATGATATTCGGGTGTGAGTCGATATACTTGTGATATTGTGTCGTACTAATATGGACTAACTTGTGCAAATGTGATAGCCTCCCCTGAGATACATTGAGATATGAGTTTGATTATGTCATCTATTTGGTTTATCTAACATGGTATGTTTACAGGTTGTTTGGATGTTTTATCAATTGCATGATATGAGTATGTGTCTATAAGATTGCATGAAGGAATGATGTTGTTTTAATATGGTTGTACTAACACAATATGAGTTGAGACAACTTATATGCACTTACATGTAATTGGGTACTAGTTGTAGTATTATGACTAATGATTGTGAGTTGATTATGACATGGTTACTAGTCGTGGTAAATGATGATTTCAAATTAATAGAAATTATGTCTTGATCTTTGGAACATGTGATTGACATGGGTGAACAATTATAGGGAAAAATGCTTGGTATTAGTGTGACAAGGTAACAATTGATTTCTTTATATAACTAACAGCTAGGTGATGTGACAATACATAGTAAGACTCGATTGTAGCAAGGGAAAAGGTAAAAGAAAGAAATTGGGTGAGAATTCCTTTGGCTATGTTTGGTAACCGAAATTCCAAACAAATGAGTGCTTTGCATACAGGAAGTCTTCTTAACCTTAATTTCGTCTGGCATTATGTAGATATGTGCTATATTTATGAATGTGTATTTGACAAGTATAACAAATGGTTTCCAGTTATGGCTAGATCCATCAAGGAATTGGAGTTCCTTGAGAGATGATATATGTACGTGTTCAATTATAAGGTAGTGTGCTTGACACAACAAGGTAAGATAACATGTATATTGTTATATTTATTTATACACCGGTAGTTATGTGTTTATGGTAGCATGACGCATGGACTGCATGGCAAAAGAGACTGCCATGAAATCTTGAAGAAGGCTCAGGTTGAGCTTTCCCTTGGAAGCATTGGGAACCCATGGGGATTGAGTCATGGTGTTTGTTGCTAGTTTTGTGCTTTCGATATTGCGTGATTTGTTTGTGTTTAACTTGCAGTTTTTTATGTTTGGTTCATGGCCATGCCACTTTGTTTATGGTGTGTATTTCTATTGGCTTTCCATGGTTTTCTTCTTGTGTGTTTTTTGTTCTTTCCTTTTATGTTTCGAGGGTCTTGGTAATTGGTTTGGGAAAGAGGAATTTAATGGAGCTCGGGGAGAGTTGAATGAACCCAACATGTAATGCAAGAATTGGATGAAGCCCAGTGCATGAGTAAAGGGCAGCTAAAGGCAAGAATATGACAACCAGTTGGACTGGTTGAGTCCATTAGGATAATGGAAAGTGGTAGGACAATCATGAGAAAGTTAACATGAAAGGTAAAGTGAATGGATGTGAGGCATAAAATTTTTTGACCATGTTGGGAACTTTTTCTCTCAATATTGTGCATGCATTACACAAATAAGGGATTTCTCTTAGCCTTGATCTTATGATATATGGTAATTATCTTGTGATGATGAATATGTTATATATGTGTGTGCCATTATCTAATAGGGTCGTTAGGGATCATGATTTTTTTTATGCTGGTGTATGTATATGTATATATGTATGTATGAATGTCGTTCCCTGACAAGGTCATCAAGAATCATTCATGTGGAGGAACGATTGCTTATGCAAGTGAATGGCATGGGGGGGTTCCTGGTTTATGAGGAATCAAGTGGGAAGAGTAGCCCTGACAAATCTATGAGGTTAGTATCATGTGGATATGATTTGATATTATGTGTTTATAAAATGTATATGTTTATGCTATGATAGGTAATGTTGGGGGATACATAAACGAAATGAAAGAAATGTGCTTTTTGGCACACTGGGACAAGCATGGATATTCGAAAGACACTAAAGGAAAGGTTTCTTGTTAGAGTCAGTGTGGTTTCTAGATTTGCAGTACTACTATTATATATATGTTGTACATGTTGTGTACGTGGCACATGTATATATGGTGTTATTTGCATGTGATGATCCTCATCATTGGGTAACTTCATGGACCTTGATACACCTCCAAGCTTATTTAAATAAACTCTTCTCATAATTCCTTACATATTTTGATTATATTTTGCTTAATGAGATGAGCAAAAGTGAGATGTTATGTCTAGTGGGCTAATGTGCATTGACTGCGGTTTTTTTAGAGCAAATCATGGAAATTTTGGCTAATCAAGGGCAAAAACTCGAATGAGACAAGGAGGAGAGATTGTAGGAGATAGATCCTCCTCATTTAATCCTCACTCATTCAAATATTCCTCCATCAAAGCACACTAGCTCAGAGTTGCAAGTATCCGAGTCATGAATATCAAAAGGCAACCGAGCCAGTGATAGTTAAAGAGCCATTTCATCTTGATTTTGGTAGCTGAGCCTCCCTATATTTAAGGAAGTCGTTGGAGACTTCAGTTGTATAAATAAAGAGGCCTAGAGCCTCATTAGGATTAAGATATTTGATGTAAAAGCACTAAGCATTTTCGAGTTCAAGACTTGTGGAAGACATTGTTATGTAATTTTCTGATATGATAATGAGAATGAGCATTTCCTTGATCCAGCACTGAGTTGACTTAGAGGGCTAAAGCTCTTGGTTTAGGGCCCAACCCTAGTAGCAAAGGCTCCTCTTATTGTATTGATATGCTTTGTTGATTTCATAGATTAATGGTTGAATTGTTTTTAGCATTATTTCATTGCAAGTAGTTGTGGATTTGATTAGTTTGCTTCCATTTGTGCATTTATTTAGAAATAGCTTAGAGGGGTAAAGGGATACCAAAAAACTATTAGTAGATTTGACCTCACTCCTCCCTTCAGGGACCATGGTTTGAGGAAGGAACTCCTATGTAGCCCCAAAAAGACAAAATTTTGATTTCTCATGGAATTTAGGATTTTCTGCTACTTAACCCAATATTTTACCAATTTTCAAGAATATGATTTAATTGTCATTTTTGATATCTTCAACCTTGCATTAGATCTCATAAAGGTTTCACATTATTTTGCAAGTTTTCCCATGCATGAAATAGGCAACTAGATAATGAAATTATGTTTTCTTTAGTTGATTGAAAATCTTTCTTAGTTGACATGATTCTTGGATAAATGTCAGTGGTTGATGCAGTGCAGGAGTTTCAGCAGTGCAGAGAGATTTCATGACCAGCAACCCCATCCTAACCTCATCCATCCATGATTATCACTTTTTCCACTAAGTCCCTCACCAAATACATCATTCCCTAAGAACAGTTCTCCAAGTTTGTTGAGCAAATCCAACCATCTCACAAACTTTGTTTTGAGCTCTAAAGGAGTCATAGCCACTTCCTTGTCTCATTTCACTCCCCATTCACCTTCCCTAAGCCCTACACCACCTTCCAAATCCATCCTCTTATTCATGTCTGGATCCTATAGGAGCATTAGGACATCCTATAGGAGGCATTAAGACATCCTGTAGGTTTACCTGTAGTGGCCTATTTTGAGGCCGAATTGAGGGAAAATCATATAGGAAGATAGGAGAAGACCCCTACTTGCCTCCCAAGCCATATGACCATTCACCATCATCCCTAATCCACCTGCCACATCACTAAGAGGATTTAGCATAAACTTTTTTCACACAAAAAAGGACAAAAAGGAAAAAGAGTTATTGTGTTCATTTACATGCACAACAGTAGAATGTTTGGATGTTTCAAATTGCCTGCCTAGGATAGTAGGATTACACACATGTTAACTTAGCATTCTTTTGAAGCAAAGCCTCTTAGCTATTAGTTAGATGAATGGTGTGTTTAAGCATTTGATTTCAATCTTTCCTTACTTCAGTAGACAAGATTTCAGTTAGTGCAATTCCCTTTCTTCTCATTGGTAGTCAAGATTCTTCTGAATCAATAGAAGGTTGGTTTGAGAAACCATAGTGGTCTATCGCCAAATCAGCAATAACAAAGAGTGGACCTATCACATCTAATTGTGTATACAACACTGTCACCTCCAAGTTTGTACGAACCCCAGGTTGATAAAGTAAAGGTGGTAGCCCCAGGAGTTGCAACATTCTTGCTACAATACTAGTGCTCATCACTTTTTAGCGCCATTATCGGACAGGTGTCTAAGTAAGATGTGATTTTTTATTTCTTTCTTCCATTTCTTATCTCTAAGATTTTGCTCTTAGCTTCATTTATGTAAAAGTAATTGTAAGTTAGTTTGCTTTCTTTTCCATTCTGCAAGTGAGATTTCATTCAAGCAGTTAGTTCCCATTCAGTTTGTGATTTCAATTCTGCAGTTAGTCTCAAAGCTTGAAAAAACAAAAAACAAAACAAAAAGCACTTATTTCATGCCTCGTAGGAATAGGGGTAAATTAGTGAAATTTTTACCAAATACCCCACCACTTCAAACAACCAACCTTCCCTCTTCTTCAATAGATATCAATTGGAGGACCCCTTAGGTGAAAAACTAGAGATTTTTTAGGAGCCTATAGGGGGAAAAGAAGAAGGAAAACCCATTCCAACTGACCTAACGGTTGAAAATAGAAATGATAGAGGAGATAGAGAAAGAATTGACGGTGCCTTTCCCATCAGAGAAACTAATGGGAATACCAAGATGAAAAAAATAAGCCCTTCTTCTCTTCCTCATTTCCATGGCTTGACCCCAGAAGATCCAAATACTTTCTTGTTTAAGTTCGTTGTCATATGTAGAACTTATGATTACGCCACTCATGAGCAGAAGTTGAAACCATTCCCATCCACTCTCAAGGATGCAACTCTGTGCTGGTTCATGGGTTTACCTGGGGATAGCATCAAAACCTGGGCTCAGATGCAGCAAGCCTTCAACAACAAGTATCGAGAATACTACAGGTCCAAAGACACTAAAGAGGAAATTTTAAGGGTGACCTTGGGGCATGATGAATCCCTAGAGGATTATGAAGAAAGATTCTAGCTTAGCTACAAAATGGCAAGGTGCACACCTGATCCTGGGTCACTGAAGCTAGTCCTACTCCGAGGGGTAAGGGAAGATATTATGGATACTCTAAACCTGCTAACAGGGGGGGACATATACCAGCTACCCTATGAAGATATCAAGATTATCTTTAGGAATCATTCTAGGGCAGCTAGGAAAAAGGGAAGGGGTAGTCAACCAATGACCAGCCCATCCTCTTCCAACACATCCATAAAAGGTGAAATTGGAAATATGTTAGAAGATTTCAAGAGTGAAATATTGCAACCCTTGCCCTATAGATGGACACTATGCACATTAAGAGAAAGTAGGAGGAATCAGAAAGAGCAATAGCCATCTTCTACCCTAGATGCATAAGGAGGCACTCTAGGAATGAATGTCCATTAAATCTTATCGAAATATGCTCAGTCTGTGAAGAAAACCACTCGACATACAAGTGCCCTCCTCTACCTAGACTAAAAGTTGTGTATCATGGAACTGAAGGGATGCTTGAACAGCTCTGCTACATAAACCAAAGGAGACATCATGGGCCTTGGCCATAACAACAGGGCATGCAAGGGTCATCCCATGCATATTACAATCCTAACCATAACACATCCATTCCTTCTTGGGGACCCCCTGCTCATCCCTCCTGGTCTACGCCTCCTCCTTGGTATTTTTCACCTTAGTATCATTCCCATCCAACCAACCAATCATTTCAGCCATATACTCTGCCACAGCCTCAGTGGAATGCACCACCCTAGGGGTGGAGGCCCACATTCAACAATGCTTCAGCTTTATTGCCTTCACCTCCTACTCAACCACAACTTTTACACCCTGCTCCACCTAAACAACCTCAAATGCCTACCCAACCAAATCCTAACTCAAACAATAGACATGAAAAACAAGTATACAGTGGAGAGACATCCTACCCTGCTTATGCCATGGAGAATCAGGAAATCAACCTAAGATCTGGGAGAGTACTCCCAAACAAACAACCTCCACCTCCACCTAGGGAGAGTGAGGAGGAAAGAGAGGAAAGCATGCCTAGAGTGAATCCACCACCCTTTCCTGAAAGATTAACTCATCCAGTCCAACCTCCCCAGAAGAGAATGAACTTTTGGGTGAATTGAAAAATCTATGTGTCAAAATTCCACTTCTCCAAGCCATCAAGGATATACCTATTTACAACAAGTTGATTAAAGAGAAGTGTTTCAAACATTCAGGGAGGCGAAAAAGAGACACCCCTACTATTAATGTCATTGGACAGTTATCCGACTTCATGTTGGGGCACGTGATTTGCCGAAAGTATTTGGACCCTGGAAGCCCTATAGTAGATGTGCACATCAATGGCACCATTGTCCCACACAATTTGATTGATCTTGGGGCTTTCATTAATGTAATGACTAAGGACACCATGCTCAAGCTCAATCTCCAGGGTTCATTAAAAAATACCACAACAGTCTTGCAACTTGTAGACTATTCCAGAGTAACCTCTGAGGGGATTGTTGAGGATGCGATAGTCTCCATCGACTCTTGGCAGTACCCTGCAGACTTCCTAGTTATCCAGCATAAGAACAAGCTTACTAGTTATCTTCTCATGCTTGGGAGGCCTTGGTTAGCCACTCTCGATGCCTACATCCGCTGCAGTGCTGAAACTATGACTATCAAAAATAGGCCTCTGTCCAAGCAATTATTCTTGTACCCTCCTGCTCAGCCATTTATAGAACATGGATTACCTTTATGGCTAGAAGAGGAGGAAGAAGATGAAATCTACTCAGCCCAACTCTATACCTTAGAAACAGCCACGGGAGGAGGACAACTGGATGAACATGATTTGATTGAATACATACTCCAAAGTCCAACTCCTAGCACCTTGTCCTTAGAGGAAGTAGTAAAGGAAACCAATAGAAACCATAAAATTGATCTATTCTTAGCTTACTCAAACCCTACCTGTGTCAAAACCATAGAATTTGGCCCTGAAAGAACTTTGAAAATCAACCCCTCTCTTTCTGTACACCAAGAAGAAAAGTTGTGCAACATGTTAAGGGGACATCTGGAAGCCTTTGCTTGGAGTTACAAGGAAATGAAGGAAGTGCACCCCTCAGTTACTCACCACATTTATATCAAAGAAGGTTGCAAACCAGTCCAAAAACCCTAAAGGAGAATGAATCCAACTCTCAAGGATATAGTCAAAGAAGAACTGCAAAAGATGTGGGCTGCAGGATTCATTTACCCTTTCTCAAACAATGAATGAGTTTCTCCTTTGGTGTTATTTATAAAGAAAAATGGGATGTGGAGGATTTTTGTTGATTACAAAGAGTTAAACAAAGCAAAAAATAAGGACCATTTCCCTCTACTTTTCATTGACCAAGTGTTTGATAGCTTGGCAAGGAATAAGTTGTTCTCTTTCCTAGATGGTTTCAGCAGGTACAATCAAATCCAGATTATCCCAGAAGACCAGGATAAAATCACCTTCACCTGCCCGTGGGGTACTTTTGCTTATAGGGTCCTTCCTTTTGGCCTATGAAATGCCCCTGCCACTTTCTAGAGAGTAGTCTTGAGTATTTTTGCCGAGCTAGTCCATGATGCAGTAGAAATTTATATGGATGATTTTACACCCTATGGTTGTGATTTCCATGAGGCTCTGTCCAACTTGGGTAAGGTGTTGAACAAATGCATTGAAATGAACCTTGTCCCTTAGTCTCGAAAAATGTGAGTTCTTAATGACTACAAGGATTATTCTAGGTCATTCAATATCCCAGAAAGGACTACAGATGGACGCAAATAAAATAGTCATCATCCAAAGGGTCCCACCTCCGCAAAAATAGAGGGATGTCAGGAGTTTTTTAGGTTTAGCTGGATACTATAGGAGATTTATAAAAGATTTGAGCAAGTTAGCTTCTCCTTTATTTGGGTTATTGGCCAAAGATTCTGAATTTTTATGGTCAGAAAGCTGTCAAGGGGCCTTGGACACCCTAAAGGACAAGTTGACCACTGCATCTATTCTTCGAGGCCCAAATTTGGCCCTTCATATCCATATACATGTTGATGCCTCTCACAAAGCCGTAGGAGTAGCTCTAGGCCAGATGGATGACAAGTTACCTTATGCCATCTACTTCATCAATAAGAATATGTCAAAGGCCAAACTGAACTACACAGTGACTGAAAAGGAGCTCCTAGCTATTGAGCATTCATTGAACAAACTTAGGGATTACATTACAAGTTACCAAACATTTGTGCATACTAACCATGTTGCAATTAACTACTTGATGAATAAATCCGATGTAAATGCCCAGATTATTAGATGGTTACTTTATTACAACAGTTTGATCTAACCATTATAGATAAGGTTGGCAAGGAGAATGTTGTTGCAATTTTTTATCCAGATTAACTTCTCCTATAAGGGAGGAAGGAATGGTTGATGATCAGTTACCAGATGAACACTTATTTTCCATTTCAGTTCTCTCTCCATAGTTTGCTGACATAGCAAATTACGTGGTGTCTGCACAGTTTCCGCCAAACTTGTCCTCCAAGGAGAAAAGCAAGATTGTGAGGAAGAGCGCCCCATTCACTTGGATTGGGGGAAACCTCTTCAAACTAGGCCCAGATCAAATTCTGAGAAGATGTGTCAAGGAGGAGGAATTCTTTGACATCCTTCTGACCCGTCATGATGGGCCTTGTGGAGGTCACTTTGCAACCAAGAGGACAACATTCAAGGTGCTACAAGCTGGTTATTATTGGCCCACTCTTCACCAGGATGTGAGGAGGTATTCTAGTCAGTGCGATCGGTGCCAAAAGATGGGGAAACCTACCCCAAAGGATGAAATGCCTCTACAACCTCAAGTGACTTTCGAGCCATTTGACAAGTGGGGCATGGATTTCATTGGACCCATTGACCCTCCATCCAGGCAAAAGAAGTACATCATTGTGTCACTGACTATTTAACCAAGTGGACTGAAGCCAAGGCCATCAAAGTAGAAACAGAGGAGAAAGTGGTTGAGTTCTTAAGGGAAAATGTATTTTATAAGTTTGGGTACCCTAGAGAACTGGTTACTAATCAAGGCAGCCAGTTTACATCTCATATGATTGAAAATTTGTTAAGCCAACACAAAATCAAGCATAAAACATCCACTCCTTACCACCCACAAGCTAATGAGCAAGTGGAGGTAACCAACAGAGGGTTGGAGGGCATTCTGACCAAAGTAATTAGCAGCAGCAAAAAGGACTACGCAGATAGATTAGTTGAGGCCACCTGGGCCTACAATACCACCTGGAAGACCACTACTAGATTCACTCCTTATGAGCTGGTCTATGGGACGAAGGCCCTGTTGTCCATTGAATTTGAATACAACACCTTAAGAATGGCAACACAACTAGATCTAGATCTCACCAGGGCATAAGAAGAGAGATTTCTCCAGCTAAATGGGTTAGATGAGTTTAGAATGCAGGCCCTCCTGTACACAAAGGTGACTCAAGTTCAAAGGAAGATCTGGCATGACAAAAACATAAAGGACAAACAGTTTCAAGAAGGTGTTTGGGATTTGTTGTATGATTCCAGATACAAGGATTTTAAAGGCAAGTTAAGGACTAGATGGTTAGGGCCTTATGTCATAGAAAAATGCAATGATAATGGTTTAGTGCAAGTAAGAACCATTGATGCAGAGGTCATTCCTTTACTTGTCAATGGGCACAGATTTAAGGTCTACAAGAAGCCCTTGTCAAAGCAAGAATTCATCAATGGCATCAACAAGACAGTGATGGTGGTGGAGCAAGTCTTAACTTCTACCCCATGAAGTCCTTTAAAAGAAAAAAGAAAAGAAAAAATAAAAAATAAAGAGACTCAGGTGAAAACCTCCATGAGGCACCTGAGTTCCATTGTTGGGTTGAAAGCCTCTTGAGACGGCCCAATGGTGTCAAGAAAAAAGAAAAAAATAATAAAAAGATCTCTGGCTGAAAACCTCTTTTGAGGCACCTAGAGCAAGCAGCTAGGATGAAAACCTCTTGGGGGCAGAATAGTTGTTTAATATGTATATAAACCTCTTGGAGGTAGACTAGTTGTTTAATATATATATAAACCTCTTGGAGGCAGACTAGTTGTTTAAAATATATATATATGTGTGTGTGTGTGTGTGTGTGTGTGAGAGAGAGGAAAAAAAAAACTTTGAAAATGTTGTTTGTAGGTCAACAGGAGAAGGATCAGAGAAATAAGGGAGGAGTAGAAGGACCTATACAATTCATGTTTTCATCCCTCCATCCCATATTTTTCATCATCCCATCATTCCCTCCATTTATGGACTCATCTAGCTCAGTTTGCACAGGTTTTGTGTTTTCTACAGGATTCCCTGTAAACCTACAAGATTCCCTGAAAACCTACAGGATGATCTTGTAGGAATTACAATGGCTTGGGAATCCCAAGGAAAGTGACCCTAGGGCAAAGGGGATGACCTGCTTTTGTAAAAAAAAAAATAATGTTTACTTCACCATCTCATCACCACGCCTCTCACCACCATGATTACCCCTACATTCATTCAATAAGCCAGTTTCAAAAATATTACAGTTTTCAAAAACAACAAATTAAAACGGTAAGAACAGATGACAAGGGGACAATACCTGAAGGCTACCTCTCATCCACCAATCACTAGACCCCTTCTATACCCATGACAACAATCCTCATGCTCCAGAAGTGAAGGAAAGAATAAAAGTTTAGGAAAGAGGCAGCTACAGGACATCATATACGTTTCCTGTAGGAAATCCTATAGCAGCCTATCCCACAAAAAGAAATGTCACAGGTTGCAACCATCTTCAGCATAGAGATCCTATTGTCAAGGAAGCTCCTCCAAGGCTTAGCAACAACAACATGATCATCAACGTCACCCTCCAGTACCTACACATCAAGGGAAACAAGCATAAAAGGAGGCCAATTAAAAAAAAAACAACAACAACAACAACATATGCAGCAAATACACAACAGGGACATCATTCTCCAACAAGAAGCATCATTAAGGCATCTTACCCATAGGTATGTCATCTCGTTTAAGCTCTCTCGTTAGCATAGTACGATAAAAAATGTAGGATTGTGTAAGAGTTGGTTTTATAAGCAAAGGTGTCTAGTTAACTTGGCCACCTTCGGCCAGTCAACGAGGAGAATATAGTTAGATCACTACACACATAGCAATAGTCAAATCAAAAGAAAATGGAGATGAGGACAAAAATGGTAAGTTATGGATGACCGAAGTGGGAGATGGTTACGAGGTAAGGAGGAATGATGAAGTGGTAGTGGGACCAATGGTACAAAAGTGGGTGCTCGTACTTTGGTCGCCAGCACACCATCCCACAAAATCACCCATATGAGGAAATAAAACATTGATTCCCATGCAAAGGAGGCATTCACAGTCTTGAGGATACATCAAAGCAAGGTTTCTCTTGGCTCTTGAAGCAGTGTCTATAGGAAAGATAGTGAGAAATTTTTTAGCGCAGGAGCACCTACAGGATCCTACAAGAAAACCTACAGGATACGATGATGAGGTGGCCAAAGACTTTGCTCTCACTCATACCCCTAACTAGGACCCATGCAACTACTGTGGTGAAAGGCCTCTTAGTAGAAATCACCCCTGAAGTCATAGGTAGAATCACCACACTTCCTTTAGGGTTGCCTTGGAGAAAGGAAGATAAGGGTAACAACCAACTTGCAAAGAATAAATTCTTTTTGGAAGGAGAAGTGACAATGGAGGACAAAAATGGGGTCAGAAGCGAAAACTTGCCATACCCTTGGAATGAAATTAGCTACCACCTCATTAAATATATATCATGTGAGGGGAGATATAGTGTGGTAAATGAATACCATTTCAGGGTTCTCCAAGAACTGAGATTTGGAGCAGACACACCTCCTCAAAACATACTAAGCATACCCTACTCTCTTCTTCAATTAATGATAAATATGAGCATCAAAGTGTAGGAAGGAAAACATCAACAGCTAGCCCATCATGGTTTAATCAAACTTATCCTACAAGATTCCCTCCAAAACCTAATACTCCCTATTACATGGAAAAATTTCAAAGACATGCACGCAGAGGGAGAAATAAAAGCTATTGAATATGATAAAAGTCCCACTGCTAGTGAGAGGGATGAAGAGGAAACAGGGGAGGAAGAAGAGGAAGAAAAGGAGGAGGAAACTGATGAAGAGACAAAAGAAGATACAAAAGAAGAAATTGATGAACAGAGTGAGGAATTGGAGGAAGAAGAGGAAGAGAAAGGCAAGGATAAGAAGGAGAAAGGAAAAGAGGAAACAAAAGGCAAGGAAGGACATAGGTCTACAGTTCAAGGTAGAATGGGGGAAGAATCACTAAGGGTATCTCCAGAACCCATTGAGAAAGAAGCAACAACTTCTATCACTGCCCTAAGTACACATATCAAGAAAAAAGGGAAGAGACAGAGACAAACCCCACTATACTTTAAGACAAGAAAAAGCATAAGAAATAGGAAAGGAAGACCTCAAACACCCACCAAAATTAATATTGTCATTGAATACTCACCAAAGCAGCAAGAGAAGGTAGCTCCCATTGAGAAAAATTAGGGAGAAGGATCATCAGGACAAGCCTCTCCCAAATCTCCCATCACTTATGTTAAGAGGTCCGTCACAAGGTCTGCCTCATCAAAGGGAAAAGGTCCCCTACAGGAGACACAAAAGGACCCATAGGAAGCAGAGGCCATCCTACAGGAAACTCTGTTAAACCTACAGGGAACTCAAAAAATGGACTAAGAAGGTATCACCCAGCAAGAAACAAAGAAGGAAGATCCAGAACTGAGGGAACCCAGTCCTCAACCCAACCTTGACTCTTATTACTAGTTCATTGAAGGGGTAGGGTCATTCCACAAAAAATTGTCATCCCCTTATTCTTTGAGCTTGAAAAAGAAAAGGGAAAGAACACATGGGTGGATGCAAATTGCCAAATATAAAGGAGTGGAGGATATAAGCCACATGGAGGAGAAAGTAAAGGAGATGGGCAGAGAATTGAGCAGCATAAGGGATAGAGAGGCAATGATGAAAGGTCAGTTAGAAGCAGAGAATGGATGGCTAAGGAGACAATTACAAGATAGACAAAGTCAATTGGCAATGATTGTCAGTTTATCCTTAGAGGCAATCCAGTGCAGGATGCCAACAAATTCTTATGCATTGTATCTTAAGGAACAGTGGCTACAGTTCCAAATTAAGACTTTAGCACAGGGAGGCATTATTCCCTTCCAGGACTATAGACAATTCGTTGATCTCTATGATCAAAGCACCTTGGAGGATAGAGCTAAAAATTTTGAGTTTTACCTACACAACTTGGCCTTGACAGATCTGAATGTGTGGGATTCAAATTCAAAACTGGGGGACTTACAATTGATGGCTTTGGCATCATGGATGAATCATGAGGAGGCAAGAGTTGTAGAGAAGAAGAAAGTAATGGCAAGAGAAGAGACATAATCCCTCATGATAAGGGCTAAGAAATCAAATCCAATGCTTATCATCAGCACCCACAACCTGATTGCAAATGACCCTAAGCTTGCACCTGGGTACCTTGTTGCCCAAGAGAAAGCAGTCACACACTTTGAAGACATTTTCAGGATGTTAAGGGATGAAAACATGCAAGCTTGCCAAAGGAGATAGAACACTTTACCCTACAGCCTGAAAATATGAGAGTACCATTCTCCCCAGAGAATGAGAGAGGCACTAAACAGAACACCCATGTACAAGTAAGCTCTACAAAGACTCAAATTCATTTGGATTGGCTTGAGACTCAGTCCACCACTGCTCTTAGGAATGTTGGATGGAAGGAAGGAAGAGGAAGAAAGGAAGTAGTGGGAAGAGATAGAGAGGAAGGCAAGGTTTTATGCACAGGAAGAGGAAACTATAGCAGAAGCATGGGATGTTAGGAAGGCCATTACAGCAATGAAGGACATGGATATAGATTGAGTTGCTTAGAGGATGAGCAACACTTTCAGTAGTGGGGTGATGATGATCCTCATCATTGGGTAACTTTACGGACCTTGATACACCTCCAAGCTTATTTAAATCAACCCGTCTCATAATTCCTTACATATTTTGAATATATTATGCTTAATGAGATGAGTAAAAGTGAGATGCTATGTCTAATGTGCCAATGTGCATTGATTGAAGGCTTCTGAGAGAAAATCATGGAAAATTTGGCTAATCAAGGGCAGAAACTGAAATGAGACAAGGACGATAGATTGTAGGAGATAGATCCTCCTCATTTAATCCTCACTAGTTCGAAAATTCCTCCATCAAATCACACTAGCTCGGAGTTGCAAGCAGCCGAGTCATGAAGATCAAAGGTAGCCAAGCCAGTGATAGTTAAAGAGCTAGTTCATCTTGAGTTTGGGAGCCGAGCCTCCCTAGATTTAAGGAAGTCATTAGAGATTTCAGTAGTATAAATAAAGAGGCCTAGAGCCTCATTAGGATTCAAATTTTTCATGTAAAAGCACTAAGCATTTTCGAGTTCAAGACTTGTGGAAGACATTGTTATGTACTTTTCTAATATGATAATGAGAATGAACATTTCCTTGATCCAACACTAAGTTGACTTATAGGGTTGAAGCTCTTGTGTTAGGGACCAACCCTAGCAGAAAAGGCTCCTCTTCTTGTATTGATATGCTTAGTTGATTTCATAGATTAATGATTGAATTGTTTTTAGCATTATTTCATTGCAAGTAGTTGTGGATTTGATTAGTTTGCTTAATTTGCGCAGTGCTTTAGCAATAACTTAGAGGGATAAAGGGATACCAATAAGCTGCTAGTAGGTGGATTTGGCCTCACTCCTCCTTTTAGGGACCATGGTTTGAGGAAGGAACTCCTATGCAGCCCCAAAAAGACAGAATTCTGATTTTTCATGGAATTTAGTGTTTTCTGCTACTTAGGCCAGTATTTTACCAGTTTTCACGAATAGGATTTAATTGTCATTTCTGATATCTTCAGCCTTGCATTAGATCTCATAAAGGTTTCACATTATTTTGCAAGTTTTCCCATGCATGAAATAGGCAACTAGATAATGAAATTTTGTTTTCTTTAGTTGATTGAAAATCTTTCTTGGTTGACATGATTCATGGATAAATGTCAGTGATTGATGTAGTGTAGGAGTTTCAGTAGTGTAGAGAGATTTCATGACCATCAACCCCATCCTAACCTCATCCATCCCTGATTATCACTTTTTCCACTAAGTCCCTCACTAATATCATCATTCCATAAGAACACTTCTCCAAGTTGGTTGAGCAAATCCAACCATCTCACAAACTCTGTTTTGAGCTTTGAAGGAGTCCTGCCACTCCCTTGCCTCATTTCACCCCCCATTCACCTTCCCTAATCCCTACACCACCTTCCAAATCCCTCCTCTTTCTCTCGGCTAGATCCTGTAGGAATACAGGGGATCCTGTAGGAGCATTAGGACATCCTATAGGTCTATCGGTAGTGGCTTGTTTTGAGGCCGAATTGAGGGAAAAGAATCTAGGAAGATAGGAGAAGACCCCTACTTGCTTCCCAAGCCATCTGACCATTCACCATCATCCCTAATCCACCTACCACATCACCAAGAGGATTTAGCATTCACATTTTTCACACAAAAAAAGACAAAAAGGAAAAAGAGTTATTGTGTTCATTTACATGCACAACAATAGAATGTTTGGATGTTTCAAATTGTCTTCCTAGGACAGTAGGATTACACACATGTTAACTTAGAATTCTTTTAAAGCAGAGCCTCTTAGCAGTTATTTAGATGAATGGCATGTTTAAGGATTTGATTTTAGTGTTTCCTTACTTCAGTAGACCAGATTTTAGTTAGTGCAAATTTCCCTTTCTTCTCATTGGTAATCAAGCTTCTTGTGAATCAATAGAAGGATGGTTTGAGAAAACATAGTGGTCTATCACCAGCTCAGCAGTGACAAATAGTGGACCTATCGCATCTTCTTGTGTATACAACATTTTCTCCTCCGAGTTTGTACGAAGCCCGAGTTGATAAAGTAAAGGTGGTAGCCCCATGAATTGCAACATTCTAGCTGCAATACCGGTGCTCATCAACATGTTGCTTATGCAATGTTGTGTACATATGGAGTTGTGTCCCTGTTGCATGTGTGGTATTGTGTACATATGGTGTTGTGTGCATGTTGCATATGCAGTACTGTGTACACATAGTGTTGTGTGCATGTTGTATGTGCAGTATTGTGTACATATACTATTGTGTGCATGTTGTATGTGCGCTACTATGTACTTATAGTGTTGTGTGCATGTTGTATGTGCAATGATGTGTACATATGGTGTTGTGTGTGTTGTATATGTGATACTATGTACATATGGTGCCATGTGCATGTTGTACATATGGTGTTGTGTGCATGTGGTGCTATGTACCTGTGGTACATGTGGTGTTGCGTGCATGTGTTGTTGTGTACACATTGTGCAGGGGATGTTGCATACATGTGGTGTTGTGTACACATTGTGCAAGTTGTGTTGTGTACATGTGGTGCTGTGTACACATCATGCAAGTCATGCTGTGTACATGTGGTGTTGTGTATACATTGTGCAGGTGGTGTTGTACACATGTAATGTTGTGTACACGTTGTGCAGGTGGTGTTGTGTACATGTGTTACACATGGTGTTATTGTACATGTGGTATTATGTACATGTCATACATGTTGTGTTGTGTATATGTGCTATTATGTTACAGGTATTGTGTAGTCATTGTATTGCGACAAGTGTATTCATTATGTTGTACTCTGTGTACGCATATGTATTGTGTTGTACAATATGTGTAGGTGTATGTATTGTGCGGTGTTGTACATTGTGTGTGGATGTATGTGTTGTGTTGTGTATCGGGTGTAGGTATATGTTGTTGGGTCCTTATAATACCAATGATTCCCCCATTACTATTGTCATTCTATCCCTTATTGTTATTGTTGTGCCCCTATTGTCCTCATATTGTTATTATTGTGCCCCATAGAAGCCCACTATTGTTTTTTTGTGTCCTTATATTATTATTGTTCAATTGGCTCTGGTTATATTGTAACCCCTTAGACTCTTATATATAGAAAGGAGGTTTTATAATTTGTATCATCCAAGAATTGTTCATTTTTGTAATGTAAAGGAGGTTGCCCCCTCGAAGAGCATGATTTCTAAGGCATTGATCTTTCTTTTCTACCTTTTTGTGCACTGGTTTCATAACATTTGGTATCAGAGCTTTGGATTCTAGGGTTTTGCTGCTCCAAACAGGTCATCATGGCATTTTCGCTATAAATTTTTCGTTACGAAGTTTCAGAAGCTAAAAAAAAACCCATTTGAGAAGAAATCGGTCTGAGCCTCGGGTCAAAGTTTCAGATCTTTTATTGCTATATTTTCAGAGATATGATCTAAGGAAGTTAGGGTTTTTGCAAGCTCCAGAATTTCATCTCAAACAGGTCATTGTGGAAGTGTTCATTATAATTGTTGTTCAACAAAGGTCCAGACTCTGAAATTAAAACCCATTTGAGCTAAAATTTTGGTGAAGTTTGGATCCAAATTTCAGATCTTGTCTCACTATATCTTCGAAGATATAATTTGAGGAAGTTGGGGTTTTTGTAGACTCTCGAATTACATTCTACATAGGTGACCTTGGGAAAATCGTCATAACTTTCTCTCTAAGCATCAAATTGAAATTTCATAAGAAGCTAGAAAAAGAGGATGGACTGCATTTTTCTATGTATTTTTTTTAGGTCTGAAGATCGAAATAGTAACACGTGGCACTTCGTACAAGTTTGCTCTACTGAAAAAGTATATAAGCAAGTCATCTTGGGAGGTGGGGCATAACTCTTTCTTGGAGAATCCAATTTCGAGCAAACTGGTGGCATTGGAAAGAGGGAACAAAGGATACTGGAGATCTCAATTTCAGAACTTGGAGATCCAAATTTACAGAGTTACAGTCATTTCAATATTAATCTCCTACAAAGTGAAAAAATGTGTGTAGTTTTTGTAAATTTTTGCATAAGTTTGGATTGAAAAATTAGTTTGAAGGAATTCAAAGGGCATAGTGAAGCATTATTATTAGTAATTGATGCCCCAAAGAAAGAAAATGGAAACACCCAGTGAGAAATCTGAAAGCTCTTGCATGACTCATAAGGAAGAGGAAGAAATGCAACATGATATATCAAAATTATGAGACCAAGTGAAACAAATTTCACTTGCACAAAAAGTAACAGAAGCTAAGATGGATGGTTTAAAGAAAGACGTAGAAGCTAAGATGTATGGCGTGGAAGCTAAGATGGATGGTTTAAAGAAAGGTGTAGAAGCTAAGATGAATGATGTGGAAGCTAAGATGGATGGCGTGGAAGCTAAGATGGATGGTGAGGAAGCCAAGATGAATGGCGTGGAAGCTAAGATGGATGGCGTGGAAACTAAGATGGAAGATTTGAAGACAGATTTGATTTTTTTTTTACAAGAAATGCTTACTAATGGCGAAAGGGTAGTAAAGGAAATGCATGATGAGAACAAAATAAATGTTAATCATGATTTCATAGACTCTAATGTTGGATCAAAGAACCACCATCTTCCAAAGATCGATATGAGGAAGTTTGATGGCAAGGATCCCGCAACATGGATACTACAGATGGAGCAATTTTCGATCTCCATAATGTCCAAAACACACAAAAGGTATGCATTGCAACTTTATATTTTGAACCAAATCAGTTTTTACGGTATCGATGGCTTTGCTCTCATAAAAAAATTATCACTAGAGCTATTTTTACAGATGAAATGATAGCACATTATGAGGATACAAAAAGCAACACTTTTTTTAGCCAATTAATAAATCTC
>APFE030577473.1:0-33458 GCA_000404065.3 Pinus taeda | reverse complement strand
GGAAAAATCATATTGGAACCTGAAGTAGTCAAAGAAACAAGAACTCGACAGCTATGAAATCAATCAATTTCAGAGTATCTCATCAAGTGGAAGAACTTACCCGTTGAAGATTCCACATGGGAGGATAAGAATTTTATACAAAAGCATCTAGAACTACTCAAGCATTGAGGGCAACACTTGTTTGAAGGAGAAGGGCATGTTAGGTCCTTATAATACTAGTGATTCCCCCATTAATATTGTCATTCTATCCCTTATTGCTATTGTTGTGCCCCTGTTGTCCCCATATTGTTATTATTGTGCCCCATAGAAGCCCACTATTGTTATTTTTGTGTCCTTATATTATTATTGTTAGGTTGGCTTTGGTTATATTGTGACCCCTTAGAATCCTATATATAGAAAGGAAGTTTTGTCATTTGTATCATCTAAGAATTGTTCATTTTTGTAATGTAAAGGAGGTTGCCCCCTCGAAGAGGTTGATTTCTAAGGCGTTGATCTTTCTTTTCTACCTTTTTGTGAGATGGTTTCATGACATATGTGTTGTGTTGTACACTGGGTGTAGGTGTATATGTTGTGTTGTACATTGAGTGCAGGTGCATATGTTGTGTTGTACACTAGGTGTAGGTGCATGTGTTGTGTTGTATGCTGGGTGTAGGTGCGTGTATTGTGTGGTGTTTTATACCGTGTGTGGGTGTATGCGTGTGATGTACAATGTGTGTATGTATACGTGCTTGAAGAGAAGAGCTTACCGGGTGTGGCAACCCATTCAGTGAGTGTATGAAAAGGAAAAAGAACTCAGGTTGAAGCAAAGGATCGATTAAAGGATAAGTGTCAATATTTTATTTCAGCTTTATTATGCATGTGATCTATGACTCTAATTTATGATGGTTACATGTGATATATAATTTTGATTATGACGGTTGTGTTCTGAGCTAACCGGATGTGATATGTTTATACATGATGATTTGATCAAAAAGCTAGTTTGACTTGTTGTGACAGGAAGTGAACAGAGTTGCAAGTGTACCTTATTAAGGGCCATCGATGAGGTATGATGTGAATCTATTTCAATTTATTTTGAATCTTATGGAAATTATGTGCTTGGTACAGGAAATCATGAAAATGCCCCAGTTGGGTGGTTGAAACTAACTACAAGAATTAACATCAAAGACAAAAGGAACAAGAACATGAAGCAGTATGTTGGTAAAGAACTTTAGGAGCAGGGCCATTGTGGGACACTGGTACCCAATACTGTCCATTTATTTCCATGAGCATGTTATGGCCGATATGATGAGGTAGGGATATGCCTTGGTTTTTGGACCTTCTGATGTGAGGAAACTTTGCTAAGGGAGGGGTTGCTCGAGGGATTGTGTAGCAGAGAAGGGGATGCCCAGGGAACTTGGAAGGTGTGTGACTACATGAAAGGGGGTGACCAAATTTCCCGAGGGACTATGTAGCAGAGAAGGGAAGTTTGGGGAATGAATTTGCTTTGGTCATTAACATTGCCAGATGGAATCAAAAGTACATTGGGAGTGTGCCTTGAAACGGTGAGTTGGTAATAGTTCACTGAGAGGACAAGTAGCACAAGGATCATAACACTCGACATTGGGTGCATATTTTGAGTTTGGTAATGGATTCTAGACTTCCTGGGAAGGAAGTGAATCCTGGTACTACTTTGAGGGGGGGTGTGAGACTCTAAATTCCCTTGTTGTTGATGCAGGCATCGTATCCTTTTATTTGCTAGTTAGAGCAAATGTGCATATGTGTATATTATTGTAAATATTGTATCGAGCTATGTTTATAAAGCTCCATAGATAGTTTATTTTCTAGTTGAAGCAAATGTGCATAAGTATATATGATTGTTATTGTAAATATCATAATGAGTTGTGTTATAAAGCTCCAATAAATAATATGGTTGTCATGTTTTTAGCAGTTGATATGTTGTAAATACTACAACAAGCTAGTTTATAAAGCTCCATGGGCATTATGTTTTGTTTTCAATGGTTTGCTGGTCATAGGTGTCATTGAACACCAAGGACAGTGTTCCCCCAAAGGGGAGGGTTTTGTAACAACCCTGGTTGATTTTCCATATAAAAAATATAAGACCAAGGTCACGGGAGATGTATTTCAAGCTAAATGGTGGGAAAAACATATTAGTGGGTGTCACTTCAGTTTATTATGGCTAAGGAAATTGGCAAAGGCATTCAAAAGGCAAAGAGACATTCATTGACATTTTATTTATGAAAATAATGGAAAATAGGAGAAGAGGGAGATGAAAGGTTAGAGGTTTCCATGAGAGGAAAATTGAAGGAAAAATGAAGGAAAATGAACAAAATAGAGGCCTTAATGATAAAAAGGCATATGAGGATCAATTCACAGGCTTTTTGGACAATGTGTGAGACTTTTGACAGTTTTTGGGTGGAGCTCTCTTTTACTCTCTCATTCTCTCTCATACTCTTGCACACTTAGAGATTTGTTGGAGCATGCTTGGAGCACTCTAATTTTCATTGGATTTGGGAAAAGCATGAAAGTGCAAGGGATAACATGATCAACAACTACAACGGGATTGCTTTGCAGGTATCGAGTTGCATGTATGATTTCTTTGCTAGTTTTGGCATGCATGGTATATGGATGTGGTTATTTGGTTATGATCTATCATTGGCATGGAGAATTTCCTAGATTGACAATGGTTTTTCCTTTCCTTTCCATTTCTTGGATATCCATGGTGTTATGGGCTTCCCACTTAACGTTTATGATTGGTGCTCATGTTCCCTATGGTTGTGGGTTGAGTTACTACTTCTTGGAATCTTGGTTGGACAAACACTCTCGAAGCCCTGTAACAATTTGGGTTGAGTTACTAGTCTTGGAAGCCTTGGTTGGAGAAACACTCTCAATCCCTTGGCGGGTTGAGTTAATAGTCCTTGAGCCTTGGTTGAACAAATGCTCTGGAGCTCTGCGACGACTATGGGTTGAGTTAGTAATCCTGGAGCTGGGTTGGAACAAAAATTGTGGAGCCCTAAACAACTTGGGTAGAGACTAATCTAGTTGGTGTTAGTGATGTCTAAACGTGAGGTGGAACCATTGGTTGAGGGTTGAGGTGTATTGGCCTTTGGAAGCCTTGGCTCGTTTTTGGCTGGTTTATTCCATGAGATCCCACATTCATGCTTGGAATATGGTGTAGGGGTGATTGGCTGAAAGAGAGATTTGGTTCAGCCCAATCTATGGACGGGTAGTACATGGAAGTCCTTGATTTGGTTGGCTTTTACATATATTAATAAGAGTGATTTCCTCTTGTATTCTATGAGTAAATTTACTTGTTATGATGTGGCTTTTATGGTTGTTCTATTATTGTTATTATTTTAGTTATATTCTGGTTATAAGTATGGTTTCATGATTGATTCTAGTTATGGCTCTTAACATTTGATTGGTAAATGAATGGCTATTGAATGCATGACCTAATAGATGTTATTTCAACAACTATGGGAAGGCATTAGACCTTCTTGGTGATTTTCAGATAAGTTCGAGATCCCTATATTCATATATGCATTTATAGCCTGTAGATTGCATGTTCAAAAAATGTTTGACGAAATGAATATCATGGTTAAGCTTGGTTAGGTCAAGTTCTTGACTAAGTTTTTTGTTAAAGAATTTATATCTGTGTCATTTATTAATCTAGAGAGTCTCATGAAGTTCTGGGCAGTGGTTTGGAGACTAGCCTTGAAAAGGTGGCTTAGATTCTGCGGTCGCACACATAGAACTGGGAAAAGTAGACTGTAGTCACTCCCTTGTAGGCTTATGCATGCGACTGGAGGCCTACAATCGAATTTATGTAGTGTTATTTGTGGATGGGAGTCCAGATCACTGAAAAAGAAAGTTAGCTTAGGGTTTGGGCACTTGAAGGGGTGGTTTAGCTCTTGGGGGTCCTGTAGCTCCTTAGGAAGGCTAGTAAGTTTCTAGTTGTCAACCACACTTTCTTAATTGTATATAGGAGGTTGGGTCATATCATAGTAACTCTTCATCACATGTTTACCTCGGTAGACCAATGAATTTGGGTAAATGTGGGAGGAGGGAGTTACATTAAATTTCTATTCCACTATATAGCACAAATAAAGTCATATGTTAACTTGTAATTTCATATGGAATAAATTTGTTTCAATTAATGACATGTTTGATTCAATTTTTCTACGACACAGTTAACACAATCAAATTGTTTTAACATACATTCCTTTAGAAAACTAAGATAAAACAATATATAAGAGAACTTATTTTCCTAATTTATTGTTATAAATATTAAAAATTAATCATCTTTTATTGGGCCATCAATGTCATTATTATTTTAAATCATCAGTTCTTATATTTTTTGCAAATTCCATTAATCATATACAAATTGGAGTTAAAAAAACTTATTTTCCTATTAAGTATATAAATTTTTAAATTAACCATCTTTTATTAGGTCAGCATTGCCACTATTTTTCTTTAAAGATATTTTTTTTCTATTCCTGGAATTTAATGATGTATATCCAAAATGTCTGAAGCCTATTTTGGTCTACCACTAGGGAAACTAGTCAAACCCAACTTCAGTTGTAACAATAACCAAGTAAAATCTTTATTGCTAACTATCCAAAAAGCATAAGGATCGGTCTTATATATGAGGCCTTTAAGACCATCATCACACTAAAAACAGAAAAAGATAGAATGACAATTTAAAAGAGAGGGTAACATGAGCATCATTTCTAGGAATCGTCGGATTTTGACGTCTCCATTGGAATGGGATCATGTTTGCAACCTACACAACACCCAGGGTCAAGAGGGATCCCCAAATGAGCCTCAATTGTACAAAGGCTGACATCCATGGAGTGCATGTACCACTGCATATTGTCATTATTACTCTAAATAACCATTCCTTGTATTTTCTTACGAATTCCAATTTTCTTTTATAGGCTAGGCAGGTGGGACCACCCATGGGGGATTTGAACCGATGACCTATCGCAAGGAGTTCCTTAACGATACACCCATTCACCGTCAATCCAAATCCCCATGGGTTTTTTACGAATTCCATTAATTATATGAACCATTACAGAAATTAAAATTAATATACAATAATTTTGTACACAACTCAATAATCGGAGGACATTTCTACACCTTCACTAGGCCTCCACAATGGAAATATATTGTATAAATCTCAATAATTAGGAAGACATTTCAATAGAAATATTTTGTTGTGTATTTGATGCTACCCATTCCAATTTCCCTTTCATTCATGCAATTATTTGTCCACCAAATTATTTCCTTTTTTTCAACAAGCCACCATACAAATTAGGCAAATCGTTTAATCTACATAATGTATGGGTATGTGGTTTAGAGATAAGTAGTAAGGCGATTAAGGTTTTATTAACATAAAGACTTAAGTTCAAAACTTAGGAGTAGATGTGGATCAGATGAAATTCAAATTTTAGGTGATTTAAATGCCCCTTGCGACATCCTAGTCAAATAATAATTAAAGTTACTATAAGCAACATTATAGAAAGAAGATTTGATCCATATAACTAGAGGAAAAAACAACAATATGTAAAGCATGATATTACTCAAATATGCAATATTATTATATTATAATGAAGGTAAAGAATACACTAATAATAATTAAATATTTTAGTCTTGAGGGTTAATTCAATTGGTTGAGTTTTGTCGTTAAAACATTTTTGCTATTCAAAGGTCATGGGTTCAATTCTCTCGACATTCTTAGGGTCAAACTCCATGATTGAGGTGACAAGAAGTGATCCATTCAAGTGGATTTGTCTAGTACAAATATTCCATGGATGTAATGGTCACCAATCTTCGGGATCCATGAACCACATACAAAAACAACTAAATAATTACAAATATCACTATAGTCTATAGATAATAATCACTGAATAAAATAATAGTTTAATGAATACTAATCACTAAATATAATAAAACTATAACTTAGTAAATAATAACCACTAAATAAAATGCAACTTATGTAATTAAACAAACATAATAATAGCACCCTTTATATAAATTATCACAAACACAAGCACCACTCATGTAGACAAACTTTCAAAATTAAAGTATTTCAAAGATATCTTTAAAAACAAAAATTAATAAGCATATTGACTCGACCTATTTAAAAACAAAAGTTAATAAGCATGTTGACTCAACCTTTTTATCGAGGAAATTCTTCCTAAATCTCTTAAAATCTGTAAGAGAGTTATAATTCTAAAAGTTTTGGGCCTTTTAAAGATGACCTAAATTATTGTAATTAACGAAAATAAATCAGAATATTTTTTATTTCAAAAAAGAATATTGATAAAATTGTTTTTTTTTTATCTAAAGTAAATCAAAATATTTTTTATTTAAAAAAGAATATTGATAAATTGTTTTTATTTTATTTAAAATAAATCAAAAATTATTTTATTTAAAAATAGAATATGATAAATTGTTTTATTTTATTTTATTTTTAAAGAGTAATTTAACTAATTAATATTTTTAATTTTAGAATAATAAGTTTGAGTTATGTAATCTGTACTATTCAAGTGTTTTATGAGTTTTTCAATGTGTTGAATTTATTTATGCATTCAAAAATGTATTTTAAATAATGAAAATTTACAATCTGATGAAAAGTTTCGCCATATTCTAATTAGCTTGCAAATTTGTCCTGAAAGTCATGGAAATTTCGGCAAAAGATTTTGATAAAATTCAGGAGAGATTTTTGTAAATTTAGGTTATAGCTGTCAAACTTCAAGATTTTGGGTGCCCCAGTGGTTTTTGATGGTGGTGAATCCATTTCCACCATAAAAAACATGATTCAAGATTTTGGGTGCCCCAGTGGTTTTTGATGGTAGTGAATCCATTTCCACCATAAAAAACATGATTCAAACACTGGTATGAAAGATTTTTTGAAATTTTGGCCGGATTTCGGCCACTTTTGCTTGTTTGGGCAATTCTTCCACCTCAATGGACGAGGCCAAAAGTTTCTATCATTATACTTCGACTAAAACAAAAAAATATCTATTAGTTAGATTACGTTAGTTTTAAAGGAAAATCTAGGAGAGAAGCCCTTGAATATTTAATTTGATCACTAATTTTTTATTTTAATCTAGAGGAATCATCAATGGGCTAGGATTACCTCGATAAGGTTTTAATCTGATCACTTATTTTATTTTTATTTTTTTAATGGGCTAGGATTACCTAGATAAGGTTTTAATTTGATCACTTATTTTATTTTTATATGATTAGCCAGGATTACCTAGGCAAGGTATAACTTGAAATGCACTGGTTGTCATTGTAACTCCTAGGCTAGTGCCAACATCTTGCAAGGCAATGCCTAGATGAAAACTTATGACTTAACAAGCATTGAGACATCGAAAGGCACACTTGTGAAGAGGGTGGTACTGATAGAGGTGCTTAACCTTTTAGCCTTATTACAAGGTGCCAAAATTTCATTAGAGATTTGAACTTGAATGGAAAGAGTGTCATATCGATGTATCAACATTTCTAGTAAACAATCTAAATTTGAAATTTAAAAAATATGGGATATGTTTTAATCTACTTATATGGGGTGAATTTTGATCCTCGCTTAACCTTTTAGCCTTATTACAAGGTACCAAAATTTCATTAGAGATTTGAACTTGAATGGAAAGAGTGTCATATCGATCTATCAACATTTCTAGTAAACAATCTAAATTTGAAATTTAAAAGATATCGAATATGTTTTAATCCACTTATATGGGTTGAATTTTGATCCTCTTATGTATGCACGAATTAGGCTAAATGCAACCACAAATGGAACCACTATTATATTGTTTTTGTAAGCTTGAGAAAACTACATCTTCATCATGTCCAATATATCACCCCGATCGGGGTGGGGAATTGAACCAGTAATTTCACATCAAGAAGTGCAAAATACCTGTGGACCCATAACTTAAAAAAACACCCTCATAAATACTAAATAAATTTAAAGATTACTTCTCATAGAAATAATGATAGATAAATAACTTACTTAATACGATTGAATCTCAATTTTTTTTTTAATATAATACACTATGAAAACCTCTACATACTTAAACTTATTAACTTATTTCCTTTTCCAATCTCTTTTTTCACTTTGCTCAATGATGATCCTACTTGTTTCCTTGCACACATGAAATAGACCCTACTTGTTTCCTTGCACACAAGAAATAGACCGTGATTGCTTTGCAACTCTCCTCCTCGTTTTAGGAAAATGTAATAAAATATAGAAGCGTGTAAAAATATCAATTTGATTGAGTGCAGGAGACCAGAGATGTTGACTCGAGAGGAGAATAAAAATGTGACACCATGCTTCTTACCTATCAACTTTTATATTATGGTAATGTTAAACCAAAGGTTGCATTTGTTAATTCACTCTATTTCTACTCAAGTGAATACCACGTAACACTTTTTTTAATCGGAATGGGCGCTGTGCTTTACAATTTATTGGATTTATTATAAAATACAAACAAGTTCAACGTTCTTTTGAAATTTGGAAATACAAATTCAAGTCAATTACAGTAATGATTCCTAATTATTAATCCATAAATTACTGCCGAGTAATCCGGTGGGCGAACGTAAAATTGCGAAGCGTAACCGGTTCGTACGCGGGAATGACCGGGCACTGGCCAGCCCACTCCAGTTGGGGCGGTCCCACCACCGACGGCAGTGGCGGGCTTCACAGGACAAGGAGGCGCCGTATAAAAATACAACAAACATTTTGTTGCGATGTGAAAATTTATTAAAAACTAGGGAAGAATCGAGAAATAAGTGTGTCTTCTGGTCCACTGCGTGTAAGAAAGGAAGGCAGGGCTGATTTGCTTCCCCGATCTGTTCGCCTGGTAATTTGCTCTGCACGATTTGATTTCTCTGTGCACTGAACGATGGATCCGTCCTTTTTTTTGTAATGGCTTTCGGCTCATATTAGTTTTCCAATGGTTATTTGCAGAGGATCTCTCTTAACAGTGTTTTCGCATTATTGTTGGCGCAATGGCATCCAAGCGGATCCTCAAGGAGTTGAAGGATCTCCAGAAGGATCCTCCTACTTCATGCAGTGCAGGTATGCCCTCCATTTCTCCCCCCTAACTCCCAAATCTTAACAGTTTAGGGTTAGGATCCGCAGTCTAAATCACCAGAAAGCGTCATATACCGTGAAAAAGCTAGAGAGCTGAAGAGTCTTAGATCCGTAAATTGCCAGGGAAGGTCGATTGTATCCCTTTGTAGTAGTGGAGCTTCCGGATCTGCTGTTTATGTCAATATGTACCCCTGTTCGTTGTTGATCCTAATATATTGCCTGGGTTAATTTCCTTGTGATGTCCCTTGAAAGTTTGACCTGCGAACATAGCTGCTTCGTATAATTTTCTCCGCACCCGTGGTCCGGTCGGGGGGGAGGGGGGACTCTCATCCGATTTGCGGCTCTCCTGATTGCTGAGATTTGAATCTGGGTCTTTTTCGGAGCAAGTGTTTTCACTTGCTTCTATACCCAGATCCGAAGTACGATGGTGTGTATGTGTTGACTGGGAAAACCTGTTGGTGTGTATATATTAAATGAGAAAACCTGATCTAGATGCTTGATAGATCTGAAATTGAAGTGGCTTTTGCTAACTACTTTCATCTTTGTATGAAGGGTGCCTACATGTCAACATTTCAAACCGAACTTATTTCTATGGTATTACTATGATCTTGTGTCTTGTGTTTAAGATGTATGTTAATTTCTCGCTTATTCTGAAGAGTGTTCTTTTGTAATTTAGCTTCTTTGCCACGAAACCCTGAATTTTGCTGTTTCAACTTTAGTTATAAGATGAAATTTTAACGGCCACCCAACTAATGGTAACCTGAGGGTTAGATGATCTTCATCCATCATGAAACTTATTATGATACGATAGTGTTCTTTTATAATTTGGGTTCTTTCCACGACGCCCTGAAATTTGTTGTTTGAACTTTAATTATAAGATGAAATTTTAATGCCTACCCAAGTAAAGATAACCTATGGTAACCTATGGGTTAGATGATATTCATCCATCATGAAACTTATTATGATACGACAGATATTCGAGATTATAAAGACTCGAGAAATTGCTTACAGTATTGTCTGTGTTTATTAATTTTAATTTAGTTTATTGTTATGGTCATTTTTTTTTTTTTCCAGATTATGATGTTGATTACCGATGTTTGCTTTGGTTTATCACTTTACATTTCTTCTCTATCTAATTAACTATAACCGATTGACCTGCTTCTGTTTATGCTCTCCAAATTATCAATTTTTATTCAATTGGAGATTGAACTGTTTTCATTGATCACTAGCAATTAAGAAAAAATTTATCTATTATATGTCATCGCAGCTTTGTTTGATGTGGAGTGTTTTATTTTACAGTTCTGAAAGAGGCTTTGTTAAATTCCTCTTTTTGGTGATAAATGTTGAGTTATTTTTGTCAGTTACCGTATTAATTCCTAAATGGTTTGCACAACATCAAATGTATTTGCTCTTCTTTTTCAATTTTGTTGTTTTCTCGGTTAACAAAGACAATCTTCCCAATGGGATACTTTTCAGATTAAACAGAGTAGCCAAAATGCACCCCATTGATTAGCAGATACCTCATATTATTTCGTGATGGCTTGCACAATATCAAATGTATTTGCTTTTCTTTTTCAATATTTATTAAAATGTTCAATGTTTATGGAGATTGCAATGGAATTGCTTTTTGGCATAAGATGTCCAGACCAAGAAATAACAGAATTAAACAGTTCTTTTTTAGGTCTTTTTTTCCTTTGCACTTATACTTGTATTTAGTACTATTTCTAGGGCATTGATGTTTTTTTTTTCATTTGGCCTCAGGTCCAGTAGCAGATGATATGTTTCACTGGCAGGCAACTATCATGGGACCTTCTGACAGTCCCTATGCAGGGGGTGTATTTCTTGTGACTATTCATTTTCCTCCTGATTATCCATTCAAGCCCCCGAAGGTATAGTGTTGATCGCTGAAGTCTAATATAGTGGTGATGTCTGCTTCCATATATCTGAAAAATGAGATACCGTAGTATGTTCAGAGAATCCATGCAAAAGTTCTAACCGTAAATCATTTTTAAGAAATTATCATAAGTTAGAATCGGACGCTTGTCTAACACTTCATTATTTTACATGTTTTTTTTTGTTTCCTGTAATGAGATATTGCTTTGAATGATATCTGAAACATGAGCTTGCAACCTGCAGGGTATCTGGTGATTAATGGTTTCAATTTGATAGACTTTTGTGTTGAATGCATGTTTACTAAGTTGCGAATGTACATAGCATTTCAGGCACAGAAATGGGATCCTATGAATGTAGAAGGAACTATAACTATAGTTAGAATTAGTGAGATCATATTTTTCTGTCTGAGGAACTACAACTATAGTTAGAATTAGCGAGATTATATTTTTCTGTCTACTCTTATACAAAAAATGAGGCAGAAGAATTTGTATATTTTGAGATCAAATTTTACTTCTAAGTCTGCTTTTATGCAAAATGTCGAGGGATTTTTGGTGTGCTCGTACATGTTATTCAGTCATCTGGGTAAACATCCTCACATGCTGAAGTGATTGCAAGTGTTCTTTGCAAGTCTTGACGTTTAATGTGTTTATATACTATGCAGGTTGCATTTAGGACTAAAGTTTTCCACCCAAATATAAATAACAATGGAAGTATCTGCCTTGACATCTTGAAGGAACAGTGGAGTCCTGCTTTGACAATCTCCAAGGTTGTGACATTTTATGCTTGTGATGTATACTTTTACTTCAGTTTTTGTGGTTTCTGGTATCTTCTGAGATTTGCCTCAAAATTTCATTTGATGGGAGATCTAACATTTGGGTTTGCTTTGTTTTAGGTTTTGCTCTCAATTTGCTCTTTGTTGACGGATCCAAACCCAGATGATCCTCTTGTACCAGAGATTGCTCATATGTACAAGACTGATAGGGGCAAATATGAGTCCACTGCACGGAGTTGGACTCAGAAATATGCAATGGGTTAACTTTAAAAACTATATCAGTGATGGAACTTTATCCCTAAGTTGGAATCTCTTCGAAGTCAATGACTTGTTTGCTTGTAAGAAATGTTTTCTTAAGATAAGTGCTTTCTCTAAACTTGATTGAAGTGCAAAGTGAATATCCTGAGGGTCTTTATTGAAAGCAGGCTTATGAACTCTGGGTTACTAGAGCATGCTGTTCTTTGCGTTTATTGATTAATGCTTCGAAAAATTTAATGCTTTCTGTGCAGTATTGCTGTTCAATGACTTTTTGAATGGGAACAATGAAAACTACAGTCATTCCAGTTTTGTATAGCATTAATTTAATTTGTAACTGTAAGTGGCCAGTATTGTTATGCCATTGATTGTAGACTGTTGAGCAAGTGTGAATAGATGGCAGAAAAATAATTGTGAACTGTAAATTCTTTCCTCGGGAAGATCAGCAACTCATTAGAAATTACATGATAAGATGAATTCTTAATGCATAAATAGTAATTTATGGATGACATTGGCGAGGTAAAACAACATTAACCCGGTTTCATGCTCATGCTTATTGAAAATTCAGTACAGTCAATTGAAATCGCTATCTCATTTATGAAATTGAGTAACGATGGAACAAATTAACTTGTCAAAATATAAATATATCCTGTTGGATTCTTTTATTAAATTTAAATTTGAATTCTATGAAATTTATTTGATTCAATGATTGTTTATGATTCTTCAACCCATCTTTTAATAATTTCATTTTATGTTACACGATCTCTATGCATCAGTATTTGCTTTTCGTTCAGGTATGCCTCATAATTGCATTTTTGAGCTTCTCATCGCAGGAGTGTTATCAATTATAGGCTTCACAAATTTCTGTATAATGTTATTTCAGGTTAGAAGCTCTCGTTCCAAGGGCAACCTCAAAGGGAACAAATTAACAACTCGATAACATTGTCAATTAGTTTGTGGGAAATCTTCCAAATATTTATCATTATATATAGAATGCTTTTTCTTACACCTAGCTTCTCTGAAATGCACTACCAAAAGCAAAAATTGAAAATATTAGCAAAAAGGTAACATTGGATATAAACCATTGAGCGTATGACCAAAGTCATTGATACTGAGAAAAGTATTTTCACACAGCATTTAATCAACCAAATCACCATTGATGTGAGTCGATTTTGGCTGAAAAGTTCAACCTACCTACCTATTGTGGTAGAAATCAAAGCAAGGCTTTTGTTTAGTGTAAATAATTTTGAGGTCGCAAAGTATCACATTGGAAAATGAAACATGAAGCCTAGCCAGTGCAAACCCAATTTGATGACAACAATGACATATGTTGGTCTATAACAGTGTGAAACATGGATATTAATAATAACCATTTTCTCAACAATCTCCTCCTTTGTTATTGATGGCAACATTTTGATGATTGCTTTTTTGGGTTATAAGGCTATTTCCCATTGACCTCCTGCTACATCCCTTGACATCCTACTATTGCCTTTGACATCCAACTTTTGACAAGATGTTCAAATTTTTCTCAAGGCGGAGTTTTGGTGAATATGTCTGCAATTTGTTCCTTAGTGCTGATATATTCCTTTGATGTTTCAATCTCTTTTTCATTGAGAAAGTGGTACTTGATTGGAATATGCTTTGTTTTTTAGTGCATATTGGGGTCTTTGATAGGTTTATTGCGTTGGTATTGTCATAGCAGATAGTGATAGGCTGATTTATATCTAGTTTGATATCTTTCAAGGTTTATTTCACCCATATAATTTGTGTACAATAGTTTGTTGTTGCTATATACTCAACTTCAACTATTGTTGTTGCTATATACTCAACTTCAACTATGGAGAGATATAGATGATTGTTTTTTGTGATACAAGACAATCACCTAAGAAAAATGCAATTACATTAGTGCTCTTTTGATCACCAATCAACATTGATGTATGTTGTCAAAGTAAGATTTTTGCTTTTAGGATACCATAGTCCAAAATCAAGGGTGCCTTTTAGATATTTGATATCCTTTTTATAGCTTGCTATGTGAGATTCCTTGTGAGTTGACTGAAATCTTTTCACTATACCAACTGCTTGCATAATGTTTGGCCTTTAAGTTGTCATGTATCAGATACTTTCAATCACTGATCGATAGAGAGGGGTTGCATCTACTTTAGGAGATTCATCATCCTTAGCTTATAACTTGTAGTCATAGGTGTACTTACAATAGCAAATTCTTCCGTTCCAAAATGCTTAAGCATTTTTTCGAGGTATTTTGATTGTGTAGTGAAACTTCTAGCACTAGTTTGAGTTATCTGTGACTCATTTCATCATTGTTGCTACTGAAAATCAAATCATCAACATACACGAGCATGTTCAATGGGTTGTCTTTGTCCATTTTCATGTATAAGTTACTTTTTGCAACTCCTCTCTTGAACCCTTGTTGAAGGTAGTGATCTAGTTTGGCATACCAAACTCTTGGAACTTGTTTTAATTCGTACAAGGTCTTTTTCAATCAAAACCTTTAGGTTGTTTGATGTACACTTCTTCCTTTAAATCACTATTTAGAAAGGTTAATTCTATATCCATTTGGTAGACTTTGAAGCCTTTCGGAACATGCAAATGCTAAAAACAATCTTATAGCCTCTAACTCGGTAACCAAAGCAAAGTTTTCTTTGAAATCGATTCCTTCAATTTGAGCATGCTCTTTGCACACCAATCTTGTTTTTGATAATTTGTTTTTCATTCATTTTGTTTTTGAACACCCACTTGGTTCCGATTACATTTTTATCCTTTGGACGAGGCACAAGATCCCAAGTTTTTTTTTTTCTCAATTTGGTTTAGCTCTTTATCCATTGCACTTATCCCAATTTAATCCATGCTTGAGTAAAATTATTTGGTTCTATTCGGGATGACAAATCTATGTTTCTTTTCTTTGGTGTAATAGTCATTCATCTTCATGTTTGTATCCTTCCATATCTCTAATGACCCAGTGATCTGAATGATGCATTCTATATGAACTTGAACGTTGTTGTAGTTGGAGTCTGTGTTTCTTCTTATTGTTGGATTTCTAATACTATTCTTTTGCGACATTTTCCTCTTGATTTGTAAGAGTGATTTTCATTTGTTGGATTTGGTTCATTTTCAAGTAGTTTCACCTATTTTTACATCAATGCTTTATACTACCACACGAACTCAATTGTTGTAGCGTTTGTAGGCCTTACTTCATAATGTGTATCAAGAGAAATTCCTTCGTATAACAAGAATCAAACTTGCCTAGTCAATTATCATTTATTTTCATAAAGCACTTGCTCTCAAATATTTTGAAGTGCTCTACAAATGTGTCTTCTTTTCATAGTTCATATGGAGTCTTATCAATGTTTACTTTGAGTCGTGCCTTGTTTCCCCAATTGCTTCATTCTAGAATTTAATAGGTAACTTAGCTTCTAATAATATCAGTCTTACAGTGTCTTGTATTTGTTCTTTCTTTCTACCACTCCATTTTGTTGCATGGTTCTAGCAACAAAAATTGCCTTTTGATTCCATGTTTTTCACAAAACTCGTTTTTCAAATCACTTTCATTTTCAATTGATGCTTTGAAAATTTTGAAACAATCTAACACCTATGATTTATATTTAAGGAAAGATACCCAAATCATTCTAGTATAATCATCTATGAATAACATAATGTATCTTTCACCCAACAGTGCTAAAGTTCTCGCTGGTCCGCATAGATTTGTGTGGATAATTTCTAACAACATTGATGTTGAACATTCCTTTGAATTGAAATTGCTCTGGGTTTGGTTTCCAGGTTGACATGATACATGAATAACATTTACTGATTTTGAAATTTTGAACATATCTCTTACTGCTTGTTATGTTGAGCTTCACCAAGTTATCAAAGCTTTGGTGTCCCAAGCATCTGTGCCATAGACAACATTCATTTGATTGGCTCAGATAACATCTTTCTTCTTGAATTACATTGAGAATGTATACATAATCTATTGTTTTTACCTCTTCTTACGAGACTTCCTAAAGATGATCTCCTTAGAGAGATGATTTCTTTAGATAGCTTTCCATTCTTCCTTTTGGGTCTATCATTTTCTTTTAAGGCACAGATAAATTATGCCTCCAAATCATCCATACCTTCAGTTCTTTCTTCTTCCAGATTTCCTGCTTCATTTAAGACAACCATGAATAAGATTTCTTTGTTTTCTTGAGCCTCTCATTTTGAACATCTTTTTCATAGGTTCTTCTTCATCATCATTTTCATCATTAAAAGGACATTTGACAACATAATGCCCTGTTTTACCACATATGGAACAAATGAGAGGTAACTTACCTTTAAGCTTGGATCCTTTCTTCAACCTCTTGATAAGTTGTGCCATTTCAATGTTTTTCCACTAGAAAAATCGTAATCTTTCATTATATTTGAAAAATTACATATTGTAGATGCTTTTCAACATATGCATCATTTAACCTTATCCATCAGTAAAAAATGAAGCTCTGTCTTACCAAAAATTTGGTGCTTGTGTCTGTTCAGGATTTCACCACGCAGGGTGTTCATACGAAATTGTTTATAAACAGATATCTATAAAAATATTTCTTCTACCATGCAGGGCAAGGTCCATATATATAAGGTCTGTAAATAAGCATAAAATAAAAACATACTGTAAATATATACAAATGTTGTTTGTGCATGTCCAAAATCTGCAAAAATTTAGGGACTCTCTACCCTACGGTACTCATTTGTACCTCTCCGTTCTTGTACCAACCACTGTCCTCTGGGTAGTGTCGTGGCGTCCTTGGAAAGCCCATCAACACAACAGTTATGTTCCTTGTAAATATGTTGGCATGAAATAGTGTTAAATTGAGCTTTGAATATATTCACTTCATTTAATATATCACTGGGAGTATGAGAATGACAAGCAGTAATATTATTGAACCAGTTTATAATGATTTTTGAGTCTCCGAAAATCTAAAGGTTGATGCAGTCATGACCAATAGAGAAATGCAATAGATGTCGAAGTGTTATGAGTTCAGCAAAATTATTCGTTCCGTTTCCAAGCCCCATCCTAACCTTAAAGAGATGTTGATATGAAAGATATAGAATAAAACCACCCCCATAGCCTTGGTTTTGAGCGGCTCCATCGAAGAAAGCCCAAGGTGTGTGTTGTCAATGGGGGGAGGAGCACGAGGTCTCCTTGGTCGGGGAATGGAGGGATCAGGCAGTCCTTGGAAAGCTGAAATGATCTATGCTGTGATATGCGGCCATCTAACAACAATGTCTTCAAAAATGATGCGATTGCGAGCCAGCGAGGTGTGCTAGCGAATGAGGAGAGGGAGGCATAATAGTTTTGAACCACAATGCAAATTACACCATGTTTCCCAGGCTCTGCAAATGTTATCGCCTTCCCATTTACTAGTCAAATGGATGGATGAGGAGATAGTCTGCTAGAGGTTACCTAGAGATTCTCAATGAAGGAAAAGATGTTCTGTGGTTTCCGAAGCTTGCTTACAAAGGAATCACCAGTGTGGCCTTGGAAAGAATTGTGTGAAAGGGATTCCCCAGTGGGGACCTTTTCCTTGAGAAAGCACCAGAAGAACGTAGTTCTCGGGGGAGAGCCAAGCTTCTAGATGCTCTGCCACCACGCATGAACCATTTCCGGTTGTTTGTTTGATAGAAGCCTGAGGTAGCTAGCCTTGGGAGTGTATAATCCATTCTCCGCTAGACTCCATACTAGTTCATAAGGACCTTCCTTTATCCCGATGTGGGATTCGATCAGAGCATCTGTATAGTCTTGCCATTCTTGATGCCATTGAGGAGGTATGCTGAGCTGTTGGGCAGATTTCCACCCTTGAGCGAAGATGGTGGTGTTCTCTTGATTTGCAATGTGAGCAATGACTTTTATCTTGTGGTGATTAAGATATTGGATTAGCTCTCTGGGGAGTTGATATCTTCCTCCCCCCTCGGTCCAAGGATCCAATCCTATATGAGCTTTTGTTCCATCATTTATTCTCCAGGCTAGATTATTGCGGATGATGGGAATGGAGTGTGTGCCATTTCAATGTTAGAATCATCACCGATGCAAACATTGTTCTCGCCTTTACTTGATGACTTTAATGCTTTGAGTGCAACTTCCTTATGAGTTGGATTTCCTGACCTTATCTCATATGTTGTAAGAATTCCATAAAGCTCATCCATTGATAAAGTGTTCAAATCTTTTAGTTCTTCTATTACACAAAAATTTAGTATCAAAACACTCCGGAAGAGGTCTCAAAACCTTTTGCACAATCGTGTTTTCTTTGACATCCTCACCCAACCCTTTAGGAGAGTTAACTACTTCATCTACTCAAAGTAAGCATCCATTAGAGAACTTTTGAGGTCTAAAATGGGCCTCCTAAGAAAATGTACAACCAAAATAAACTTTATAAGAACCAATAGGATTTAAGATGATGACGTGTTACAACGAGCATTCCCACTCAAAATTTGAATAAACCCATAGGGGTTTTATTATTTTCACTATTATTTTATAATTTCCTTAGGAGACCCATTTTAATTCCCTTATTGAATATTTTCTTCATCATTCATTTTGAGACTTTCAAATTGTCTTTTGGATGTTTGAAGCTTTTCCTTCTTTACCTTCTCATCACGATCATATATACTGATAAGCTTGTCTCGCCATGTCTTCATCTTATTCACAACTCATTACTTTAGTGAATTCATAAATTGACAGACTAAAGTTCAAAGCCTTGGAGTTTGCTACATATGCCTTCCATCTTGGTCTATTGGCAAAGGAGATGAGATCTTATATCCATCTGTAATTGATTGCGAAACTTCAACACCAAGAGACATCATATAGTACTTCATTTTGGCCTTCTAAAAAGAAAAAAAATGTTCCTACCAAAGTGGGGGACTTTAAGTGCCTTTTTACTAAAAATTGAGATTGGACAATACTCCTTCCATTTTCTAGGCTATTCTGAAGAAGCCGACTTTGATTCAAATTGTTAGAAATAATGTGAGGTGGATGGATCAAAATTCATCCTTTTGTTAATTTTTCTAGTTTAAAATTTTAACAAATTTGAAGCAAAAACCATGCTGGAACACAAAACTTAAAAACGAAAAATCACTTGTATAATTTTAGTTTAGATTACAATGATGAGGACACCAATCCTCCTTTATAAATGCAAACTCCAACCTATCAAATAAGGACACTTTCTTTTCTTGAAACCAAGGCACCAACCTGGTAATAGAGTGAGGACACCAATACTCTTGAACAAGTCCATGCACCAACCTGGAAAAAGGATGAGGACACCAATCCTCTCCAAGGACCAACGTGATAAATTGCTTCCAAGATAGTCTCAAACTGCTCAAAAATCGTTTCAAGATAAGCTCCAAACATTGGTCCAAGAAGCTTCTTCAAAGGTGCTCCAAAACAGACTCCAAGATAGGATCCAGATTGCTCCAAAATGCTTCAAAATAGGCTTCAAAAATTTCTCCAAGACTCCTTCAAAATAGGCTTCAAAACTCTCTAAGACTCCTTCAAAATAGGATTCAAAAACTACTCTAAGATTCCTTCAAAACATGCTTCAAAAAATGCTCTAAGACTCCTTCACAAGGCCAAACTATAGGCTACCACAGGGTCGAATCAAGGCTGTAATCAAGGTTGAGTTCTTCCACATTTTCTTAGAAATATGCTTCAAATATTGATCAAAACAAAGCTTCAAGAAAACCCTAACCAAACAAGAAAACAAGCTTTCAAAACTGCCCTTTAATTTTGCTGAACTCCTTGGTTTGTGAGATATGAACCTTTCTTCACCACTGCTCAACAGGTTTGAATTGCTCCTTGCTTGCTTAGTCGAATTCATGTCTAAATGGGAGAGGGGACAACCTATTTATAGGCCAAATTGACCCCCAAACAGTGTCGACTTGACTCAAGTAGGAATGACTTGCCGTTTGGGAGGGCTGATTTTACTAAGGCCAAAAATATTTACTTTCCAACTTAAAAAATTCATATCTCCTCAATTGAGATGAGTTAGAGTGTGAGCCTCACCTCATTGGAAAGGTAGTGAAATGATATTTAAGCATATATATTCATCTTCTTTAGCAAGATAACCTTTGACATCAATAACAACCATTTTCTCAACAATTCCAACAAATATTTGTTGGATTTTAGATAATTTATTAAAAAATACGCCTGAATATATCAATTAATTATTCCAAGAAGTTACAATGGAAAGATGTAGAGGAGACAATAACTACATTTCTTTGGTCCAATTCCAAGCCCGAAGGTTATGCTACTTTAGCTACTTCCGTATCACTATCAGAGTGATATGATTCATGGAAGCATTTGTGGCCACTCATTGATAATGCCAAAACCATAGTTGTATCTTGTGCTTCTCCATTCAAGGGATAGATCTTGGCTTGTACATGATGAGATGTTCCTACATGTGGTTTAGTTGAGCTCGATGGACTCGTTTTAGTTGTAGAATATTTTTGCTGCTGCATATTTTCTAGCTTGTGAGTTGAAGAAGTCTTAACTCCTTTTGGAGCTTTTGGATCTTGCCATCCTCATGTCTTATTCCTCGAATATGAAGGAGGAGAGAACCCTTGAGAAGAGGGACAAACATTTTGGAGGTGACCAGGTTGTGGACAGATCCTACATCGGAATGCTGTATTTTCGTAGTCCACTGGTTGTGGATAAATAATGTCATTCCACTCTAGGATAATTTTATTTGACAACCCTTTGTTGAGATCAATTTCAACAAATATTTGAGCAGAGGTCACAATAGCTTTCTCAAGCCTTTTTGAGTCTACTTTAATGAAACGACTAAGTGAGTTTCCCACATTAGCTAATATCTCCACATGAAGGAGGTGAAGGGGAAAATTTGTGAGCCTTACCCAAATTGGAGTGTCACTGTAGGTGGCATAGGGAGAGGGTTAAACTAGCAAACCAAGTTTTGAAAAAAAAGCTCAGAACGACCCAAAAATCAAGGTCCTTCACCAAAAACATTTTGATAATCCTTAGGATTTTTAAAATACACCACAAACAACCTTTAGAGAAAAAAGTAAATCTATATTTGGGGACCAGGTCTGATGCACACATTCCTGGAGCACAAATGTCGTTGGCCATAACCCATTAAATGAATAGATAATGGCACATGTCAAATAATCCATTTAAGAATCCTTAGTTTGAAGAGGATCCACTTTAATAGTTGGGATCTTTTCCTCTTGATCCACAATGGAGGTGTTGGATAGGTAAATCCCCTCTACGGATAGAGGCGATCCCTACTAGCCCAACAGGGGTCTAGCAACAATCGAACAATGCTACACCGCAGGTTCCTAGTTGTAATTAACAAGTGGGTGAGAATAACCTACTTGGATTCCAACGCTTGTTTGTCGAAGAGATACTCCTCTCGCTCCTTCTCTCCAGCCGATCACAATTCCCCGCTATCCTCGCGGATGAACACCTGCACAAGCAAAAGAGAGCAAACAAGAGCGTAAAATCTACTAACAACAACTATGTATCAGTCAGGAAGGATACAATTTACATCAATCATTCATTGGACAAATGGAAATGGAACCATAAGAGTAGTCATCTATCTTTATTAACTGAAAGTAGAGTAAGGTACAACCGAAGTCCTGACGCTGAGTCCTTCTCTAGAGGGTCCAGCCAGCATATTTTCCAAGCATTCACCTTTGGAGCAAATCTCCCAAGTCAAAAGGTCTCTCTCTCACATACAAGGCAACAAGCTCATGACCTTCCTCAAGCTCAAAGCAATCCTCACACTACACACCAAATGCCTGCAAAGAGCAGCACTAAAATGCACAAAGAATTCCTCAAACAAAGTCTATATGTTCCAAACTATCTAACTAAAAACTAGCTGCTCATGGGCAATGGAGGGGGCTTATAAAGAGAAGGAGCCTCCATGAATAGGTAAAGGATGAGCTTTCCCCCAAGATAAGAGGATGGTCAGTCGAACAGACATGCCAGAGAAAGGATGGCGACTTCAACAATGCTAACAACCAAGTCTGGAGGGATCTGGAAGGCTGGTTGTTAGAACAAATTCGCCCAAACAGGATCAGCGCGGGTGAGATACTGGGCTGCCGCGCTGACATCGCAGATCAACTATAGAGGAGGTCCGGTCAGCGCGAAAAGGACAAATGGAGGGTGCGTTGTTCGTTAAAATGGGACCAGCGCGGAAAAGATGTGTGCTTCCGCGCTGGAAGCGCATCAGATACATTGGCCTCCGCCTGTCAGCGCGGTTATTTGATTAACAGACGCGATGATCCATTTAACTTAGGCAAAGAGGGTTTTTTAGCCTTTTTTGAGGAGAATGAGTATAGGTGAATGTGGTTTATAGCACAGTAGGGAGACTGACATGATGGCAGTGACATTTTACTGTGTAACAGATGCCCCCTAAAGCATGAAGCCCGAGAGAGTGGGAGGGGTGAAATGCTTTACAAGACTGCTGGGCTGGAACACCACTGGGGAGAACCTGCAGGCGGATAGAACTGATATTTCAATTACATGTAGTCTAGGCATGGGCGCAGCCATCCAAAAGACATATAGAAAAAGGGTCTGTGGCGTGGACGCAGCCACCCAGCTGAGAAGACCATAATGATAAGAGGTATGGTCGCAGTCATCCTTAAGAGGACTCAGGTATGGTCGCAGCCATACATCAATGAGTCATGTAATGATGTCCCACAAAATCACAATCCTGGTCCACAATAGACTAGGACCAGGGTCTTGCGCTCCATCCGAATCCGAACGAAGTACAAGTTCAAACATGTGAATATATGTGTCGAAGTCGAACATACTTGAACATCGTCTGATTACCAGCCAATAATGAAAGCTGTTAACAGACGCGAGAGGGGCCACCAATGATGACGATGGTCCTCAAGGTACTATAGGTACAATCCACGGCATGTGAATGAATGAGTCGATGTCGAACACCCGCGGAATTATTCGATCGGAGGCCAATGATGAAAACCTCGCGTCGAACACGAAAGACCTGCCATTAAGGCATGCAGGCCCCAAGGTACCTGAAGGGAGTCTCTAGGTCACTCCTGGATAATGAGCTGAAGTCGACAGGAAGTGATCTTTATCGAAGGTGGGCCATAATGATTCCCACATCATCAACGCGAGACGGGTAGAGACAAGTATGTTTTGTGTGAAATATCAGAGGGAGGTTATACTTGCAGAGGCCAACTTCTCTTGAACATATCGGCGGCACAATGACGGATTTGGCAGTATTTGGGGTCAAATGATCAGAGGTCGTGATGATAGGACAATGAGCAGATGAATGGCTGAAATAGAATAACCCAAACCCATGGAAGCAAAAGTGAAACGAGATGAGATGTCCCCACCCAGACACGAATGCAAATAGTGCCATGTTCAAGAGCGACATACTGCCGATTCCGAGGACCTGCATAAGAGAAACACCCGCGTAAACCCGCTCGATATGTCGAAAAACATAATAAAATATGCATCAAGGCATAATATAGTGACATCATAATTAAATTTATGGAAAACTATGACAAAAACCCACATTCATAAAAACTATAGTCAAATTAGGAATTTTTTACCATAAATAGGGATCATTTTTACCATTTTACCATTTGAAATTTGGAGAACGTTGGAGAACTACAAAGTTGACGGAGCGAATTCCTCATCATCCGGACGTCGATCTCCTGGCAGTTGATTCCAGGTAGGTCCCTCTTGCCTTACGCTTCATTTTGATTCCATTTTCAGGCAATTTCACCGTAGGATTTGGCCATTTGGCCAAATTTTTTGAGCGTAGGTGTGGTCTCGATCAGTGCGGATTCGCCCATCGGGTCCGTGCTGACCGATTTTACCAGCACACACCACTTTCCGGGTCAGTGCGAAAAACCATGTCGTTCCGCGCTGACCCAGAGAAAAATACACAAGCCGCCATTTCCAACGCGGCTGTTTTAGAAACAATCACGCTGGCACCGTGAAGATTGGTTTTTAATAATTAAATGGATAATTTTCAAATGCAGGCAACCTAATGATTTTTGGGTGATCTTGCAGGGCATAATGGCCTTTGTATGGAAAGAGAGGGCCCATGATAATGAAGATGCGGCCCCTTTTGCTGATGCCGGATACTGAAACGCAATGTGGGCATGCGGTTTGCTCAAGTTCTTCCTTACTCCGTGCTTAAGGGCTCAACGAGACCTCCTAGAGCTTCTGATCAGAGCCTGGAACCCAGTGGATGGGAAATTTACCAACCGAGGCTGCGACATAGAGTTCGATTCCTCGCACATTTATTTTTTGACTGGATTGTCTCGCCGAGGCGTGATGCCCATCCTGGAGGGGCAGCGTCCTAGCGGTGAGACGCTTGATCATCTGATGGCCCGTGTATGCCCACAGGCGGTCAAAACACGGAGCGGGAAAGCAAGAATCCCATCAGTGGGTGCTGGACCACATGGCGACATAGTCCTCCGCACTATACTCTTTTTAGTGACGCGGGCAGCAGGCAGTCTGGCTAACCATGAGGCCTCAAAGGCCAACCTGTTACTGGCTCTCGAGTGCTTACAGCCCACGATCTTCAACTGGGCAGCAGTTGTGACCAACAGCATGAAGAGGCAACTGAGTAACTGCCGACGTGGAGAGTCGAAACAGTTCGGCTACGGATCGCTCCTTCTTCAACTCATGTTCGAGCGGGTGCCGGCCCTTCGACTGTAGACCATGGTGGTAGATCTGCCTAACAACGCACGAGAGACGAGGGCCACCAAATGGGCCCGGGTCATGCCACGTGGAGGTGGCGATCGCTCAGTGTCGTGGGGCGTCTTTTTCCGAGAGTGGCTAGATTTCCAGGTTATCTTCATCGAGGACTGGCCGTACGCCGGTATTGACTTCCGTGGTGATCCTGACATGCCGTTGCCAGCGGGAGAGCAGTGGGATGATGGAGGTAAACACTTGATCTCTTTTTTATTTTCATTTTTGTGATGTTTTTTAATTTTTTCATATACATGTCCTAATAAATGCTATGTTGTGCAGATGTGGGACCCATGAGACCTCTTGGCCTGGCTCCAGAGGCACGGAGGGAGGAGCAAGGTGCTGCCATCTTGGCCTTGGCTCCTGCAGGAGGCGACCAGACAGAGACCGTGGTGCACAATCTTGAGGGCTTACTAGCAGGAGTCCCAGATTACCAGGGGATCGAGGAGGTCCCCCTAGCCGCACAGATCCATACAGTGGGTGTAGAACCCAGGATGCACCGCCTTTTGAGGCAGGTGGCACGAGCGGTGGCATGCTACAGAGAGCATAACCCACCACAGTAGGTGCCTAGGTTTTATTTTCCACTGCTGTTTTGAGAGACATACGTCTCAGATGTACTGAGGAAGTCGGATTTATTGAGACATGTACACTTATTTTTTGAGCGCCTTAGTGCGCCACGCGATATATATATTATATATATATATAATATATAATATATATATATATAATAAATATACACACATGGTGTTTATATTGTATCCTATGCTTCTTATGTTCATTGATTTACATATTTCACAAATGTCTGTCTAATACATAGTTAGCCAATGCATCAATTACAGCATTAAGTCTTCTTGGAATGTGATGATAAGTAATTTAATCAAAATCTCTTTCCAATAACTTAACACGTAAATACAACCTTAATATGCGATGATCTCTGACGGAATATTGTCCATTGATTTGGTGGACTACAAGCTGTGAATCTAAGTTTACAACCAATGAGCGGATTCCAAGGTTAATCGTCTCGGCTAATAATTCAATTACAGCACTATATTCAGCTACATTGTTCGTTGTACAACCTAGACACACACCTTGAATATCTACTAACTCACCATGAGGATCGTAGATCACCCATGCCGCAGATGACAGATTGCGAGTACTGCGGGAAGCACCATCAGCGAAACCAACGTAAGGTGATCCAGACATCTGTTCAGAAGCAAAAGACACAATAAGCAGCGATCACGCCGACACACTAAGACAAAAATCAAATGAACACGCACACACACTAAACATACTGTAAAAAAGTATATGCATGTAAAAAATAAATGAGAGAGTGCCTGGACTCAGGCGTAATATTTTTTAAGATATAGCCCATTGCGGGGCCTGTCCAGGGGATTTCCTTCATAATCGATCAGCTCATAGGCACCTTTTTGTAGAACTCGTTTCACAATGTAGGGCCCATGCCACATTGGCTCGAGCTTTCCTGCTCCTAGTTTATCATTAGCCTGATCGTAGAGCAGTACCAAGTCTCCTTCGACGAAAGAGTGAGGATTAACAGAGTTATTGAAGTGAGTTTTCACCCGCTTCTTCGATAGCAAGGGAGGCTAGACGACGCGTCTCATCTAGTCGTTCCAGGTAAAGAAGCCGCTCTTCTGCAGGAGTAGTCTCGGGAAGTAACTCGACGGCTAATTTGAGTGAAGGAATCTCACACTCAATGGGAAGGGTTGCCTCCAGCCCATATACTAGCTGAAAAGGGGTGAAGCCGGTGGCATCCTTTACGGAGGTCCAGTAGGCCCACAATGCGGAAAACAACATCAAATGCCAATTAGACTTGTGCATGCCAATAGTTCTCTGAAGCATTGTGACCAAGACTTTGTTCACGGCTTCAACCTGACCGTTGGCCTGAGGATAGTATGGAGAGGAACTATCATGCCTAAGTCCAAGTTGGGTTGTCAACTCGACCATCATATGATTACAGAAATGTTTTCCGTGATCAGTGACGATGGCTTGTGGAACTCCGAACCGAGAGATAACATGGTTGAAAAGAAACTGCGCTGCCGTATGACCATCTTCCGACAATGTGGGCATCGCCTCGGCCCATTTTGTAAAGTAATCGACAGCAATGATGATGTAACCATGCCCCCGGCCGAGCGAGGGTTACATGTCACATAATCGATGCCCCACTTAGCAAAGGGGCCAACGGTCACTACGGGGTGCAGAGGGGTAGCAGGCGCATGCATCTTCCGCTGGTATATCTGGCATTCGTGACATGAACGAATGGCAAGAATGCAGTCTTTGAAGATGGAAGGCCAGAAGTAGCCAGCACGAAGGATCTTTTGTGCGGTAGCATATCCAGACATGTGACCACCACAAGCGCCAGAGTGGCAGCCATTTAGAACTCTTTCAGCTTCTTCGAAGGTGAGACATCGACGAAGAACCGAATCAACCCCAAGGCGGTATAGGGTGTCCCCAACTATGCGATATGGCTGAGCTTGGTGACGAATCCGTCGACGAGCATCTTTCGAAGTCTCGAGGCGGAAGGAGGATGTCTACAAATAGACAATTATGTCTCCATACCATGGATCGAGGGTGCTGCTCAGGAAAATAGTTTCATTTGGAATCGACTCCTCTATCTGCGAGGAAGTAGCGGCGGATGGCAAGGAGCACAACAGTTTAGAAAAAACGAGTGATTTCTTTGACTTGGCTGCAGTAAATTCCAAGTCGAACTCTTAGAGGATTACGATCCACTTTGAGTACTTGCCCCCCAGCAATTGTCATGAAAGAATGTAGGTCATGGGGTTACAATCTGAAATCACCGTAGTAGTACGCAACAGAATGTAGTGGCGGAATCGTTGGACGCCGCAAACCGCGGTGAGATCCAACTTCTCGACATATGCGTATCGATTCTCCGTGTCTAATAAGTTGCGACTAAGATAATAAATGACATGCTTGATGCCATCATCGTTGTCCTGAACCAAAACCATGTCGATAGTGGTATCGACAGCGGCCAAATAGAGCGTATAGTCACGATGGTAATTTGGAGGCCGCAACAAAGGGGCGGAAACCAGGAGAGTTTTGAGGTGAGCAAACGACTCCTCGGCTATGGCATCCCATCGGAATGGGGTGTCACGCTTCAGTAACCAGGTAAAACCCTTTGCCACTTAGGCATAGTTTGGTATGAACCGTCTTAAAAAATTAGCTTTTCCCTGTAAACTCTGTAATTGCCGCAAAGTTGCAGGGGGAGGAAGATTCACAATTGCCTCGACTTTAAGGGGATCGAGACGGATGCCCTCTCGGGAGATGATAAACCCGAGTAGTCGACCTGATTCCACGCAGAAGACACATTTGTGCGGATTTAAGTGAATATTATAGTGTCTGCAACGAAGAAATATTTCATGAAGGTGCGATGGATGGTCCGCGCACTTAGCTGAATGAGCAAGGAGATCATCCAGATACGGTTGTACGATGTGTCTGATATCGTGGAAATCATACGACATCGCACGCTGAAAAGTAACGCCGGCATTTTTGAGGCCAAAGGGGAGCTTTTTATAAGCAAAGGTGCCCCAGGGACAGATGAAGGCCGTCTTATGTTGATCTGCCGGAGCAATGTTGATCTGGTTGTAACCAGAAAAGCCATTCATGAAAGAATATATCTCGCTACCCGCACACTCGTCGATGAGTTGATCAATAAATGGCGTGGGGTAGTTGTCCTTTGGGCAAGCTCTGTTGATGTCACGGTAGTCAACGCAGACACGAATGGTGCCCTGTTTTTTGTTGACAAGGACGATATTTGAGACCCATTCTGTCAGTGGGATGGGATAAATAAATCCTTCCTTAAGAAGCTTTTCAACCTCTGCTTTGATGGTTGCCTCCTTACGGGGGTGCACGGGACACAAACGCTGGCGAACAGGTTTGGCCCCGGGATATGTTGGTATCTCGTGCACTACTATAGATGGGTCAATACCGGGCATTTCTTCATAGGACCATGCAAAAACATCGCGAAATTCGCAGAAAAGAATGATATAAACCTGAATCTCCTCAGGGGTGCAGGTCACCCCTATGTAAATATTCTCGATGATCCCTGCCTTAACAGAGATGTCGATTGGTTGAGTCTGCGTGATGTTCCCTAGATTCCCTTCGGACGATGTGTGATAAATCTAAATGGGCATCTGAAGGGGTTGAGAAGGGAGACATGGAGCAAACCGCTCAAGACAAAGCAGAGTTTCCTGAAAGGTAGGGAGAAAGGAATAACGGTGGTGAAGAGGGAACCACGGTCGTTCATCCAGAGACATGGTCTCTATAATAGCCTCATTGGAAGGAAATGTTTCCTTCAATGGATCCGAGGAGGTGTATTCTCCTAACCAAGGGGGAAAATCATCTGAGTCAAGAGCCCCACTCGAGACGGTGGGTTCATCATGAGAAGCCGATGCAGTGACAATTTCAATGTAGTTGAGCTTGGCTGGACTCAACGACATCTCCTCGCCCCAAGGTTCTATCTAGTCGATGGAAGGAAGAATCCAAGGATCAGAACGAACTGAGATCATAGAGATCGAGGCGAAGTTGGGAGGTGGGAGGGAAAAAACACCCATAAGGGCGGGTTCTTTGAAGAGCCCAACTCCCACATTTTCATACGGAACTGAGATATCCTCAACGAAGGGTACGTTTCCCTCAGAAGAGGAAGCGAAAAACGAGAGTTGATCGACCTTGACAATTTTCCCTTGATGGGGGAAACGAATGACATGGAAGAGAGACGAAGCCATAGCACGCATAGCATACGTCCAGCTCCGGCCCAGAAGGAGGTTATAGGTAAGACTTGCGTCTACAACCTAAACTTCAACTTCTACAGTCTTCCCTTCTAAGGTAATCAGTAGCTGTTGAAGGATACCATACGGTCGAGATTCTCTCCCGTCGAATGCTTCCAAGGTCGTCGGGGACTAACTCAACGTCGGAGACCCGATGGCTTTCCAACATGCAATGGACATAATGCAGGTTGAGGCGCCCTCATCAATGACTGTACGATGGATCGTTTTAGAATTGATGACGACTTGAATGAGGAAAGCTATCTGGTGAGGCAGTCGAGGAACATGGCTCTCGAGGTCGAAAGTGATTAAATCCGAGTCCGCTGGGTCTATGCCACCGATGGCCGATAGCAGGGACTTCCTCTGGGGGGGCAGTTCTAAAGGACCTCCAAGGCGGACATGGCAGACGGAGCCTGCGCTAAGTCCTCCACGATGCTATAGTGCTGGCAGCACGAGCATTCGGGTTGTAAGAAGACCTCCTGAATACCCCTTTTGGAGGGGGTCGGATTGTCGTTTCAGTGCTTGGCCTCTCGATATGGAGCGGGCCAGAGCTGGACGGAGGAGCACTTAAGGGAACCTCTGGCTCCTTCCCAGCGGACGATGGATACTCTCTAGCTCGAGTTGATACATGAATAGGAATAGTTCCAGCCATGAAGACCTGAGAACCGAAAGGAGAGGATGAAGAAGGATCAGCTACCATCTGGGTTTGCTGAGAGGGAAAGGGTTCTTTCAGAACAGCAGGGATCCCTTGAACACCTTTCAACAACCGACTAACTTCGGATCGCCTAGGGCAGTCCTTAGTGTAGTGGTCTTCCTCGCAAATAAGGCAAGGATACTTAGGCTTACGCTTAGCTCCTTCCTCGGCAGGAGGTTTAGATGATTCCTACTTGGGTTGATCGGATTTATTTTTTCCTTTCCCCTTTTCCTTTTTCTTGCCCTTCGAGGCCTTGCCTGCCGTAGAGGACTGAACGGCATTGACCTCGGAAGTGTTACCGGAAATAACAATACCCTGGGAAGAGTTTTCGTTGGGTGAACTTGACTTTTGTTTCCCAGAATTGGATGACTTTTTAGAGGCCTGGTTTACAGAGCCAATGACTCCATCAACAGATGGCTTGGGTGGAGCCTTGGATGTACCGGGCCTAGGGGCATCTGGCAAATAATCATACAAAGTCCCAGACTGAGAGTAGACTAAGTCTAGGTACTGAGCGTGCGCGATCGCTTGCTCTTCAGTTACGCATGCTCCCATGGAAATGTCCCGCGCAATCTTGGGGACAAAGGAGGTAGTAAACTAGTCGGTGAGGAGGAAATCAGGTATCCAGAACTTGATTAACCTGCGATGCCTTCTCCATTCATGAATATGATCGGAGATATGTGTAGCAGTATCCTGCTTAAGAGACGTAAGGAGGTGAGTCCCCATCTCATACCGAATGGGTAACTGAAAGTGATTCAAAAATGCCATAGCCAGCGAATTGAAATCATGGAATGATGCACGTGACAATTCGATATACCATTTAGCTGCCAAACCAGTGAGGGTCCTCTGAAAGAGGTGAAGTCGGATCGAGTCATCGAGCCATGAATTCGACGAACACCATAAGTGATACGTCATCACATGAGCCTGAGGGTCCTCTCCGGCCTTGCCATCAAATTTGGGACAATCACTAGGAATTTTAGTTGGAAATGGTGGCCACTGTGAGTCGTGTAGAATGAGATCATTTGTCAATTTCGACACATCGGGCAGTTCCAACGTGGCTAAAAATGGTAGCTGCGTATTAAACGACATTTGTGGTGGATACGAGGTAGAACCAGAATTCCATCTAGTTCCTGGTTGCCCCCATTGTCCTTGTCCCGATGGACCAGGTCCGTAAGGGCCTTGTCCAGAAGGATTTTGTCCATAAGGGTTATTCCCGGAACCGGGTTGTTGATTCTACCCCCGAGCACCCCATTGGTTACCATATTGGCCAGCAGGTTGTTGATAATTCGGTTGAGGATTACCCTGCGGCTGTTGGTAATTCTGATAAGGGATATACGGATTCTGCCCCTGGGGTTGCTGGTATCAGTACTGAGCCTGTGAACTAGGCGACATTTGATGACCAGATTGGGATTGATACCCACCTGAATGTTGGGGTTGGGATTGATACCCACCCGAATAAGGAGGTTGGGCCTAATACCCGCCAGAATAGGGAGGCTGGGATTGATACCCGCCAGAATACGGAGGCTAGGATTGATACCCGCCTGAGTACGGAGGTTGAGATTGATACCCGCCCGAGTAAAGAGGTTGGGATTGGTACCCACATGAATATGGAGGCTCGGATTGATACCCACCTTGATATGGATGCTGGGATTGATACCCACTTGAAATAGGAGGTTGGGATTGGTACCCACCTACATGTTGAGCCGTCTGGCCAGAAGGTTGTCCTGGTCGGATTTGAGACGGCCCCGTTCGCCCAGAAGGTCGAGCTTGCTAGGTGAGGGGCTGCCCTTGCGCAACCGAGGTTTGTCCCTGTTGACCAGAGGGTTGCTGAGTGGTAGGCCATCCTTGCTGCACGTAAGGCTGGCCCCCTTGCCCAGAAGGGTTACCTTGCTGGTTTACGGGTCGACCTTGTTGCCCATAGGGTTGTCCCTGGTTCCCGTAAGGTTGCCCCAAAGGGTAGCCTTGTTGGGTACCTGGTTGACCTTGTTGGGCGTTGGGTTGTCCCGGGTTTCCTGAAGGTTGCCCCAGATATGTAAACGCCGGACCACTAGAGACCAAATGTTGTCCCTGATTGGGTTGTCCTTGTAGGCCTCCCTGCTGACCTAGGTAAATTTGACCAGTATACTGCTGCCCATAATTAGGCTGCACGTAGGGCTGTTGACCCTGGTAGGGTGATCCTTGCTGTCCTTGTCCCGGATGGTACTGGCCGCCACCATACCCGGTGGTGCCCCAATCCACGTTCAACAGAACGGAAATCTCATCATAAGGAATTTGAGGAAAGGAGGTGTACAAATAATGATTTTCAGCATCATAGTACGGGCCTTCGCCATCTGGGTTTTGGACATTGCGCAAGTATTCAAAATATGCCTCCTCTTCCGTCATATACTCGGAAGGAGGAGGAGCACCACTTGCGGGGTGCACAACTCTAGAGGAAGGGGACGGTTCACCACTCTGCGTTGGACCTCGAGATGGGCCTGCGGCAGAAGTGACAGCAGATGAAGCTGTGACCGTACTAACAACTGGAGTTGACGCCGCGACACAAACGGTCGGGTTGGAGGGAACTGCTGTAACAGCAGAATGGGGGACTTGGGAGACAAACGGTCCTATGGTAGGGACGATGTTTTAACCCCAAACGGAAGAGGAAGCTGCCGAGTCCATAGCATCCCACAATGACCTGTAACGCGCCGGTACCGTGATACCCAAAGACGTAATGGTGTAGGGCGTAGAGATGATGGGGGATGTTGCCAGAATGGGAGTATCTATACTCGACATAAGGGACGGGCCACTAGACACTGGAGAAGCGTCGCCCATATCGGAGGAAGCCATCGGAGATGGAGCACCGACAAGAGTGGCAAGATAATCCTCGTCAGAGGGCTCCCAAATAAGGTTGTAAAAGAACTCGTAGAAATCGTCCTCTAGAGCTTGAGAATTCAACGGCTGGATGCTCGGAACAATGGGAAGAGCGTCACAGACCAGAGTTTCAGGGGCAACAGAAGATGGGGACCCTTCTTCACTTGGGATCGAGGACAGAGTCGATGGATCCTCCAGGATGACCAAACAAAGACCCTAAACAAGCTAACGATAAAACCTACTCAAAACTAAACGCACACAAGATCTAACCAGGTAATGTTATCGTGGCCAAATGAATTTTAAGACACAGGAACTGAACTTGACCTTTTCATGTTTTGAGAGTCGAGAAAAGGACGAAAGCATGACTCTTATCTACT
>APFE030577472.1:0-14669 GCA_000404065.3 Pinus taeda | reverse complement strand
AATCTGCTCTCTAGTTGTGCCTTTGTCCTTCAAGGCCACAACACATTGAAACTCCTATCGAGATGTTAACAACTCCACTTGTGAACAACTCTCAACTTCCCACTACATCTCTTCAGCTACGCAAATACTTCAGCCCACCATGGTCTTCCTGCACTGCACCTATGAATACCAACATAGGGCACGAAGTATCGCCACCTATCAATACAAGATGTCCATCTCCCACAATGAACATGAGCTAGGAATGCCCATCATATGTTGTAGAAGCCCTTCTCCACACACAAGTCTCAAGCTCCAATCTGCCAATCTAGCAGTCACTTTTTTCCATCAAAGTGTTGCACATAAGGCCACAATACTTCACCCAATCATGCACCAACAACATCCTTCTTGTCTTCTGCTCTATGGATACTTCGGGTAGCCAACTTGCTGCCCTCCAATAGACCTATGAAACCCAATCCATAATCCACGGGTCCATCTACAACTCACTTTATTGCTGTACTCTTGCCTTCCGATCTAATGTGTCTATTGTCACCTTGGCTGCTTGGTAGGCCTCCCAACAATCCATGTGGGCTCCTCCAAGAAAATCCTAAGGCCTCCTCAAGCTATCCATCAACTGATCAACGCAATAGTCAACACTTGGACCCAAAAAATACGTTGTTGGTTTTGCTCCTAGGAAGATCCTTCAGCTCCTCGGAAGATCATCCACATTGAACCAATAGGATTCTCATTAAACTGATCCAAAATTTATCAAACCTTGACCCAATACATCTCCCAAACATTGATGTCACCATGTTGCACTATTGGTTAGGGCACACCACGCTGCCCTCAACCTCCATGCAACTCAGCAAGCAAGCCCTTCTAGAACTATGGTTCTCCAAGGGAGAGGCCCTCCACACCTACGCTGCCCCTTTGTGCCTTGTATCACCCAAACGTAGCACCAAAGGATGGCCTAGTTTCTGGCCATGGCCTACGGCCTAGCACAATAGTTGTTGTAGCCTTCAGCCTCCCTCTAAAGCTCCACAAACTACCCTCAAAACAACTCTATTTGTCTCTCAATTTTTCGGCCTAATTTTCCCAGCAAACTTGCACCAACATAGCCCTAAAACATGCCCTTAGATAGCCTCTCTTTTTCCACATTTACCTACAACAACAAAAAACTCTACATTGATCTCTCAGGCCTCCTCACGATGTTCCTTGTACCCTTCAAGCTGTGGCTAAGGCTCCTTTGTCCACCAAGTTCACTTAGAGGATGTATTTCTCTCTTGGATGCTCTAAAATACATCACTTCACCTCATATTTATACACATAAGAGGGCTCAACGAATTTATGAAGAGACCCTTCTATTGGACTATGTTTACACCAAGCCTACATGACTTGGTAACCAATAATTATATAGTCAACTTCAAAAATTCATTTCTCTCTAACGACAACTCAGATTCGGACGATTCTCGATGCGTTGGAATTGTGTCACCAAGCACTATCATTCTCATCTATCATATGTCATACCTACATCATGGTTTTGGACCAAATCATGATGGGTGAAAAACCCCCAAGCTTGGACCTCAAGACCACAAGCCCATTTGTGGCTCTTTGACCTCCAACCCTTGAACACTAGGGCTTGGAGTACCTCCAAAGCTACACAAAAATCAACATCGGGTAGGTACAGGGTACGGATAAGAGGAGCTAAGAGAGAATGTGACAGCTAGATGGTCAAAGTATCTTGTTGAGGGTAGATTGGTTATCGATGGATTGACACCAAGCCCCAGTTTTGTATCATTGTACTAGCGGATGTATGAGGGCCATTGTCCCCGGTACGGAAGAACTACACTGTTGTATTATTCAATTTGATTAATATAATGAAGTTGGGTTTAAAATTGTAAAAAGTTGTATATATTTTGTGCACTAGTAGATTTATTGTTCTTTATATTCCGTTATCCAAAGTAATTTCATTGTGATCTTTGGTTTGGTAGCGTTAGTGATTGAACATTCTATCCTAGACACTAGGATCGTGGAAAGACAACACTTATGACTTAATATTCTATTAGGAGCATTTATGTCATAACCATGTTTTCTTAAGGATAGTGAAACATTCCAAACCACTAGGTTGTTCATACAACCTCACAAAATTGGTGTAACAACTTCACAGGAACCATTTAAAATTATATAAAACATTACAGTCTTTTAATTTGGCAAGCACGCTTCTTAGAAAATTTAAAATTTCTACCAGTGCCACCATTTCAAATTTTTTGAATCAACGATGACAAATTAATTATTAGCGCACCTGATTTTTTTGTGAATTTTTTTAAAAAATTGCTCTCATTCGTTACCCTTGAAGCCATTACCTTGAAAATAAATTGTGATAACACTTGTCCCTGGTAGCTCCCTAATCCTGGAGTGTCATGGATGGTTTTGTTGCTAGAGTTGGGTGGTTGTGGCTCATTGGGTAAGTTTCTCTCTGTTCTCCTCTTGTGGCATCAACGTGGTGCAATGTTTTAAGGCTCACTTCTCTATTAAAGTTTTCGTTTGGCTCCTTGAGCATGGTGTGATGTGGTTGGGCCACCGGTTGGAGTTGGGATTTTGTGACTGTGTCGGACTATGTCCCTTTGAACTTCTCTTTGGGTGCATGATCTACATTGGATCATTATATTTTTTTTCGTCCATCTCGATGCATTCAGAGTGGGAAAAGTCGAGGAATTAGCTCATGGGACCATTTTTACCATAAGGACCTAGTTTGGCAAAACAAGGTTTGAAACCCTTTGGGAGCATTTTGAGGCATCGAAAGATTTTTTTGGGAGGTAAATTTTTCCTCTTTATCATGACACCTCATCATGTTATTCTACACACAAAATTATTTCCAACAACGCAAGAAGTGTGTCAATTGGAGTTTGTATGCGAAAGTTATGCCACTCAAAATTTGACCTTCCTGTTTTCGCACCCATAATTTGGGACGATGTCACATCATCCTCGATTATTCATAGAAAAGGGGATATCCATGTGATTATGATGTAAAAGACTCTAGAAGATTTTATATTGTAACTCTAGTTAAGAGTTGAGATAGTCAAACTTAACCACTAGTAGGATATTAGGTTGTGTTATAATTGGGCCACTAGGAGGAAACGACATTCCATTCTCTCGAGTGCTTTTGTTCCATAGCTAAGGAAAGATAGCCAAGAGGGATATGAGGTAGAGCACATAGAGAGTATATATGCATTGTAGCATCCCATAGGCCACATGCCATACTTCTTTGTAATTGCCTGAGCAGAGCGACCTCTTCTTCTAGTTGGGTTTTCTCTCGAAAGGGTTTCCCAAATCAAATATTGTGTCTTATGTGTGTGTGATCTTTTATTTTTCCATTCTCTATTTTATGCGTAATTTTCGTTCGCATTCAGGCACTATTAACAGTAAATCTAGAGGTCCAAAAATATGATAAAATGGTAATTATTTAGAATTTCACATTTTAAATGTAATTTTATTAGATCTTTTGTGACGAACTGTCCATTAGAATATCCTTGGATATTTATGGATCATATTGGTATCAGAGTGGATTTATTTGGGGATTTTTTGGACATTTTTAGGGGATCTAGATCGGTGGGGATGAAAATCGTGAAACCCTAATCATGGCTGACGAATCTGTGAATGACCCTCGTGATCCTGCAGAGGTGAGGTTTTCACAGAACAATGAGCCACAAATATAAATCCAAATGTAAACCTCCTCATGGTGGCCTTGAGTAATAATCTAGTGATATTTAAAGAATATGATGGTTCAAATTCAGACAACAAATCAGAAGGGGGTCAAGAGATCAGGAAGAAATGGAGAACCAACCGAAGAAAGAACCCAGAAAAGATCAAACCAGTGTGAGTGTTGTGAACCAATCACAAACCCTGTTTAAAATGGAAGAAAAAGTTGATATTAAGGCATACGATAGTGAGATCGATGATCTGAAGATGAATCTTTGGTTGCAGCAACCAGAAGTTTATTCCAGCATCCATCAAATTGAGAAAGGATAAAAGATTTCATTTGTTTGGCTAAAATTAGAGGGCCATGCACTAACTTGGTGAGAGATCCACATGGAGACCCTAAGTTTGAAGGGAGAGCCTCCACCGAAAAAGTGGGAGGACTTCAAAACCCTCGTTAGGTCACAGTTTTACCCTATTGGGTATGTAGAGGACTAGTGGATTCAATGACATTACTTCAGGCAAAAGTCAGGCCAAAACATGCAGGAGTACACCACAGAGTTCTGAAAGATGGCCATAATGTTGGGTATCTCTCCAAAGAACCCAGATGTACTCATTAATTATTTATGGGGTATACACAACCATCTAAGTGAACAATTAATGTTTTTCAAGCCCAAATCGATTGAGGAGGCTTGTGTATAGGCACATTACCTGGAGAACATAGGTTTGAAGAGAGCACATTCAAGTGGTTCGAAGCAGAAGGAGAAACATGACAATTTTAAGGAGGGAAAGAAGAAGCAAAAAGGAGGAAAAGATAAAAAGATGATAGACATATATAGGAGAAGTGTTGGAAGTTGCATCTAGAGCTAAAACCAAAGAACAAAAATAAAGATAATATGAAGAAGAATCTCATAGCCATTGATTTGAGCAACCAAGTTGAAATCATATCAGATGTGGATGAGAAGATAGTTTGTACATCAGTGTAGAAGGTGGTGAATTTGAGTAGCCTTTAGCAATAGGAAGAGAAAGAAATGAACAAAAACTTCCATATAAATATTCTGGTCAAGAAGACAAAGCTCGATGCTTTATTTGACTCAAGATCGCAAGAAAATATCATTGCAGCATAGCTGGTCAAGGAGTTGGGGCTAGAAGTTTGTGATCATCCAGACCCATATCCATTGGGATGGGTAAATAAGGATGCAGAGTTGAAGGTAACAAAACAATGTAAAATTAGATTTACTATCAATGTTGATTTTATTGATGAAGTAGAACTACATGTGGTTCCCATTGATATATGTGGAGTTGTGTTTGGGAGTCCATACATGTATATGTGAGATGCAATATTCATGTGGAGATATAATTAGTACTGACTCATCAAGGATGGAAAATCATTCATCATCAATGCTCACAAAGGCATGTCAAAAATTTCACTGGTAAGTGCCAACCAAACCAAGAAATTGATCAGTTCCAACAAGAAGTATGTTTTATTGTTTTTAAATCAGTATATAGATGAGTCAGTAAGAGGTAAGGCATCCCTTGAGGGGTGTACTAAGAAACAAAAAAAAAATTGGAAGAGTTGTTATAGGCATACAAGGATGTGTTCCAAGAGCCTAAAGGGTTACCAGCTGAGGGAAGTGGAGCACGGGATCCATCTATTCTCGGACTATCCATTTCCAAACATTGTGTTGTATATGCAGTTTGTTATAGAGGCAAGTGAGGTAAAGAAGCAGTTGTAGCGACTACTGTAACTAGGTGTCATTCAACCGAGTACATCACAATGTGGGCCACCCATCATCATTGTGCCAAAGAAGGATGGGACTTGTCGGATGTGTATAGATTATAGGGTATTGAAAAAAACACGTTCAAGAATGGATACTCCCTACCCAGGATAGATGATCTGTTGGATCAGTTGCAGCAAGAAAAGTAATTCACTAAGTGGACTTAAAGTTTGGATATCACCAGTTTCGAGTCAAAGAAGAAGATGTGTGGAAGACTGCCTTAAAAACCAAGAAAGGTTTGTATAAGTGCTTAGTCATGCCATTTGGCCTATGAAATGCACCAACTGCATTTATGATATTGATAAATGATGTGCATTTCCCTCTTATGTGTATCTGAGGTATGTGATAGGTGGAGGAGAGTTGAAAATAGATCCTAACAAGATGGAGGCCATCATGAAATGATTGGTGCCGACTAATGTTTCTGAGGTCATAAGTTTCATTGGGGTAGCACAATACCTGAGGAAATTCATAGCCTCATTTCAGTGGTTGCAACACCGGTCCACTCATAAGAACATGTAGCAAGGGTTTCCAGTGGGGAAATGGTCACCAGAGCGCTTTTGAAGAGGCAAAGAAGAAAATATGGCAATCACCAATTATGGCATTACCAAACTTGCAGCGACCCTTTGAAGTGGAGATAGATGTGAGTGGGTATGTTATGGGATTTGTCTTGATGAAGGGAGGAAGGCCTGTACACTACCATTCTAAAGTATTTCATGCAGCAGTTCTTAACTACCATACTTTTCATCCCCATAACATCATCACATCATTAGAAATTATGTATAAAGGACAACATCATCAACAATGTAGCGAAATAATAAAACGAACATCGGAAGAAAAGCATGCACAAGGAAGACACAAGAATTTGGTCGGATACCAAGGAAAAACCCCACAAGGGGGAAAACTTGCAATATTTCCACGTCATATCGCAATGATACTAAGCCTACTACCATATCATCAATAGGACATTGTCTCACATAGGATACTGTATAAGTCACAGTCTCATAAACAAAATCAAGAGTCACTGCCACATTGGACAACATGCATTATTGTCATTCGGGTTACTGTAGATCTCTGCAACATAGGTGAGATAATTGTCATCATGAAGGTCACTGATTTCCATTGGTTATTGTCTTAATATTGTCATCATATTAGAGCATGGCCATTGTCAATGTAGGTTGTTGCCATACATGATGACACTACTAGCAATATACAACTGTGATGTCAAAGTTATTGTCATCCATACAACTAAGATGAGACCAACATATCATATAGTGTCGACACACATCATTATACTATTGTGAGACCAATCATAATACCGTACTGTAGCTAGCAATGCAAAAGCAGCCATACATGATGCTAAGATGTGGATAATGTGATGCAGAGGATGCCAACTATATCTCAAAGATGTCAATATATAATGTGAAGGTACTATACTAAAACCACATATATATACAATTATGGCCAACCATAATGCAAAGATGTTGTATATGTATAGAAAGAAAAATGTAGATAAACTATGCAAGAGGAATCATAAAGAGAAACACAAACGAACTATGTATCAATGCTATCATGCAGAGGTTGCAAGAACAAAACTAGAGATACAAGATTATATTCATCGAAGAGAGATCATGGTCAAATGTCATATTACACCATAGCGACGAGATAGTTACAACTAAGTGAAAGACCTGTAGCTATTTGAGGTACTTGTATTTATTTTGAATTCCTGTAACTGGGATGTGAGAGACCATACAAGAGCAAGACCATATCTATAAGACTGTGATTATATTCAATACAATGAGACAAGAGAAAGATTCATATCCACAAGAGTGAGATCGAGAGTATATCCATTACAATGATTCGAAATTGATATAATTACACAAATGCGAGAGATCTGAGTTATGCGAGGGACCTAAGCTTATGCGAGAGATCTATGCCATATGAAATTATGTTAACGAGACCCAAAAACCCTTCTAGAGATGATAGTGAAACTTTGCCTCAAATACCTGAGCCTTTGATCTATAATGTTTGTCAATTTATAGTTGATAGCTAGACTGAAGAGGTGTCTCTTTGGGGACAAGCTGACCTATAGGAATTTCAAATCTTTCAAAAATGTTTTTCCCTCCAAATATGTTGAAGTCGACTTGATGACCATAATGTAATTCCTTTTATTTAATCATGTACAATTAATTTCATAATTAAATGTGGGCTATGGAATTTATCCCTAGCTACCAAAATTAACAAACATCAACCTTTGTATGTTGGGAAACCAAGTAGCCATGTTTGAAACACACTTTACATGGAATAGAAATGTGCTATCAATCCAACATTTGTGTCTAGTTATGACCATTTCATTCAAGAAATATTTCTTTAGAGAAACCCTTCTCTAGATAAACCTCAATGTAGATAAGAGCATGTGTAAAAGTTGACACTTACCTTTTCTCAATTGAAAAAGTAAGGAACTTACCCAAAGCATTTCCTATGGAAACAAGGCATTCAAAATGATAATAATTTAAGGCAAGCCATGTATCTACACCCACACGAGAACAATTTATATATTTTCAATGCATAAGTTGAATCACTTTTATAAAGTCTTCATGAAAATACTAGCCCTATAGAGAAACAAATCCCATCATGGACATTAAACACTCTATCAAATATAGTGTTAAATTCTAGAGGATAAATCCCATAGAATTGGGGTGTATTACCATAATAACTTACAAGAAAGAATGCTAAACATGAGATATCGGAATTTGGAGCTTCAAGCAAACATTGATGAATATATTAAAATCAACATGTGGGAAAAAAATTGTTCTTTGACCTCATTTTCACAATGACATTGAAACTTTATGATTGGCACAAAGGTGAAATTATTGATAAAGAACAATTGGGTGGAGGACATTGAACTCAAGTTCTCTTTGAAGTTCATTTATTTTTGTGACCTATTTGTGGGTTTAATAGAAGGAATAGATTAGACAATTGCTGCTTTTAGTGATGCATCATTGTAGCACTAACCATTCCCTTAATTCTTGATTATGGGGTCCAATTTTTTTCTTTTCTTATTCAACTCAAAACCATTTTCCAAGATTGTTATTGCCTTTTGATTGTTGAGATATTTTCGTTGGTATAAAATTTGTTAAAATTCAAGTCTAAATCATTGAGGTATGGTCATTAGGAGATTTTCATGCTTTGTGCCACATGAATGTTATTGTACAATTACCACGTGGTAGATGTCACGAAACCCTAGGTCCATGTGTCACTGTGGGGGTGATGCCATGTCAACACCAGGGTCATATAGCACTAGCCAACTATCTACTAGCCTACGTGCACAACTAATTCACATCCACAATTCAAAAGTGCCCATGGTTGGTGGAAATTAAAAAGGCTAACATTTGAAAACTCTTGGCCCTTCAACCAACTGTCAACCATTCCCATTGATCGTCGATGAAATTCATCAAGTTATCTAATTGTGAAACATTTTAGTCAACCATCGATCATTGATGGTTAGTAAATTCCAACAAAAAATTGGTTGGTGAATTCCAAATCATTTTAAGGGACATTTGTTTGTATGGTTGTAGTTGTAGAAACACCCAGTCACCTACATCAAAAATTATTTCGATGTGGTGTTGATCTATCTGTTGTTTCATTCTATTCTGCACCAAAGTGAGGTTATCGTTTAAGATTTGAAGAACTTTTTGTTGATGCTAGATGTGATCTTCCACTGCTTGAACCTTAGAATTTTCTCTTAAAGATGATCTGATGGATGGTGGATGATATCCATAAAGTGTCGTAAATGGGGTCATTTTTGCTGTAGTATGGAAGGAAGTGTTATACCACCATTCAGCTAGAGGCAACCACTTGACCCATTGTGTTTGTTTATCAGTTACAAATCAATGAAGCTATCCTTCCAAACATTTGTTTACTATCTCAGTTTTCCCATCAGATTGAGGATGATAAGATGAGATTTGAGCTAATTGAGTACCAAGGCAAGAAAATAATTATGTCCAAAAATTTCTTGTGAAAATGCGATCTCTCTCGCGTACAATAATCTTTGGGTTTCCATGTAGCTTTTGAATTGTTTCCGTAAATTCATTAGAAATTGTACTGGCTTTAAATGGATGCGATAGTGCACAAAAGTGTGCATACTTGGTAAGTCTGTCAACTACCACCATGATGACACTCTTTCCTTCGGACTTGGGTAAGCCTATGATAAAATTCACTGAAACCTCCTCCCAACATTGGTTTGGAATGGATAAATGTTGTAATAGACCTGGGGTCTTAATTGTTTCAAATTTATAGTGTTGGCAAACTAAACATTCAACAACAAAATTTTGAACAAGCAAGTACTCGACAATCTTTTCGTTTTGAAAGAGTATGAAAAGGGCTTAAAAGAGGACTCCATGATTTTCGATTTTCATAATTTTTTAAGAGCATGAAAAGTGATAAAAGTCTGCTAATAAGTCAAAATTATTCATCCTTGCTCAGTAACCTATCCTGCACATTTAAACTTAATAACTTGTCCTAACTGCTCAAAAAATGTCATTTTGCCTCCCACATGGTTTTAAACATAAAAAAATAATATTTTTAGCTCCAAAAAACTTTATAAAAGTGGGAAAGGTAAATTATTTTCACCATTTTCATTTTCACCATTTGAGAGCAGGGAGAGGAGTTTTTACCACCAAACTTCCATGACTGATTTCGAGCTAGCCGGTGGACGAAATCGCACACCGTTTCTTCCAAGGAGAAGATCTCTTGTTAACTTAGCTTTTCATCTATTTAAAATTTCATTTTAAGCTTTCATTTGTTTTTTGGGGGACAAAATATGTTAAAAAATGACCCTCGAACTATGCTAGTTCTATTCAGTTGGGCCCACGCAAGCCAACAAAATTTTCCATGTGGAAAATCACGAACTGCGTGAAATTTTACTGGAAAAATCTGCGCAACTGAGCCCTGTCCATAAAACGGCGACTGCGCAAGCATTGAGGGTTTATTTTTAAACAAGTTTTGGGCCAAAAAAACATGAGTTGGGTTTCTAAAATGATTCTAATCCTTTTAAAATGGTAATTTCAGGTCATTTATTGCTCAAAATGGAGTGGAGGGGAAGAGAGCAAGAGGCAAATGATTTGGCAGATTTGGTAGATCTGGTCACCATGCAGGTTCTCAGGACTTGTGGCCTCCTGAAATATTGGCTTATTCCTGGGATGAAAGATTAGGTAGATATGATGACATGATTGGTAAGGACCTAGAATGTTTAGGAATAATGTTTTGTGATTTTCGATCATCGCGTTACCATTAATGTCTATGACGTCTATTTCTTAACTGGGCTGTCTCATTGGGGAGCCGATATTTCACTATTCGGACAGTGCACCACCCAAGGATGGGAGAATTGATATTCAAACCATCAAGCTCTTGCCCCTGAGGACCATTACTTTCACTGTTTGCAAATTGTGTGGCAGTGCTGCCCTTCATTTGGCCAAATGAGCATAGATGCAGATAGTCATGGAATGTTGGGAATCCATGGTGTAAAAATGGTGTGAGGCAGTGGTGGTGAATATGAAGGGCCAGTTGACTAGATGCAAGAATGGAAAACTAAAGAATTTTGGTTATGGTGCCATTCTTGTTGCTTTTTACCTGGAGAGGATTCCTATCCTCTGGCCACAACAGAGTCTAGAAGATGAGGGGGGTCCCTGGGATCCATGCATGATGAGGTGGGTTGCACTGATGGCATGCCATGGAGGTGATGGACCAGTAGTGAGGTATATTGCAGAGTTCTTTGACTGGTTAGGCTGGCAAGTTGTTCTGATTGAGAACTTTTTGTATGTTGGGATGGATTACAGAAACGATCTTGATATCCCACTTCTAGTCGGAATGCAGTGGGGTGATTTAGGTGAGAATTTTAAATTTTAACATATTTCAAAATTTCAAAATTTTATGTGTTTTTTTTATCTTCAAAGGCTAATTATCCGAAATGCATGTGCAGATGTGGACCCAACCCGACCAGTGAGGCTGAGACAGTTTGATAGATGAGGCAAGCAACCTATAGCAGTTGCGGCAACAAACCCAAAGGTAGAGGATATCTTGACAGAGCTGGAACACAACCTTGAGAAGTTGAATTTGAACATCCCAGAGACTGGGACTGATGACATTCCTTGTGCCTATAAGAGACATGTAGTTGGGGTTCCAGGGCCCCTCAGGTGTTTTCTGCGTCGAGTTGCTTGTGTTATCATTTGTTATCATGAGCATCATCGTGCTTATTTTTTCTAGTTTCTAGGACCACATTTTGATTTTTGGTGTCAACATATTCGAAAAATAAAAGGCCACGGGGTCTTATGTCCTCAGATGACGTATTTTGTAGACACACACTTTTATACAAACTCCATTTTAATGAAAAATATACAACTTTTTCCTATTGCTTATCTTGATCAATTAATGAATGAATATTTCTTTTAATTTACAAATGTTTCAAATGTCCATTTAACACATGATTCACCAATGCATATGTCAATGTTTTTAAATATCTCTGAATGTGTTGATATTAACATGGTTGGACTCACTGTATAGACACCATTTAAATGCAATACCACGAGCTGTGAATCTAACCTAATGATAAAATGTTGGATACCAAATGTGATGGCATCAAATAATAGCTCAATGACTGCACTATATTTTGCTATGTTATTTTTTGTTTGACCGAGACATATTCCATGAATAGAGACTAGCTCATCGTTGGGTGAATAGATAACCCAAGCTGTGGAAGATAGATTCTGAATACTATGACTAGTGCCATCAACAAAGCCAATGTATTCTAAGAGAATGTCAACATCTGCAAATCAAGTGTAAAAACGAGATAAGCAGGAGAAGTAGTAGAAAATGTGAAAAACATTAATTGTCACACATACCTAGAAAAAATTGTAAATAATGTACAGATCTTCGCCAAAATTTTATGCATAATATTTCTTTATGTAAAGACCATTTCTAGTCTTTTCCAAAGGAATACCATCGTAATCAACCAGCTCATAGGTGCCTTTAGCTAATACATGTTTTATGATGTAAGGGCCATGCCACATGGGTTCGAACTTTCTTGCACCTAACTTGTCATAAGCCTGATCATAAACCAAGACTAAGTCATGTTTTGAATATGAATGAGGATTAACATTTTGATTAAATTGAGCTTTGACAAATTTTTTGTGAGCCTTGCTAGCCAGTGTGGTGTTACAACGAATTTCATCTAAATGTGCTAAATGTACAAAACGTTCTTTATCTACGGAGGTAGCAAGTAATAATTTGATACCCAGTTTTATGGATGGGATTTCACATTCAATGGGTAATACTGCTTCCAAACCATAAACAAGTTGGAAAGGAGTAAAATTGGTCGATGCTTTCCAGTAGTATGGTAAGCCCATAGTGTTGAAAAGAGCATAGAATGCTAGCTTCCTTTATGAATACCTATTATCTGTTTAATAACATTGGTTAAAAATTTAATGACAGATTCGACCTAACATTAGCTTGTGGATAATACGAAGTAGATCTATCATGGCATAGGCCGAGTTGTTCGGATAGTTTTACCATCATAAAGTTATGAAATTGACTACCATGGTATGTAGCAATAGCTCGTGGGACACCAAAGCGAGCAATCACATGATTGAAAATGAAAATTGTTGTAGTTTCATCGTCTTCTCTATATGTAGGCATCGCCTTGGCCCATTTTGTAAAGTAATTGACTGCAAGAATAATATACCCATTCCCCCCAGACGAGTGAGGGTTACAGGTGACGAATTCGATGCCCCATTTAGAAAAAGGACTGACAACTATGATAGTGTGAAGAGGAGCTAGAGGTGCTTGCATTTTGCAATCATAGATTTGGCAATTATGGCATTTGCAGATTGTAGTAATGCAATCTTTAAACATTGAAAACCAAAGATAGCTAGCATGTAATATCTTTTGGGTAGTAGCATACCCAGACATATGACTACCACATGCTCCAAAGTGGCAATTATTTAATGTTTTTTTCGGCCTCTTCGAGATTAAAACAACGTCGGAATATAGAATTGACACTGTGACTGTAAAGAGTGTCGCCAATAATATTGTATTGTTGGGATTGGTATCGGATTCAATGATGATCAGTTTTGGATAACTCAGACATAAAATTTTGTGTCTAGAGATATATAATGATATCTCCATACCATGAATCTGAGGTACTAATAAGAAAAAGAGATTTGTCAGCAATAGAATCTTCTGCTACAGTTTCTATATTAGTATGAGGAAAGTCACACAATAGTTCGGTGAAAATCAAAGATTTCTTTTATTTGGATTTTTCAAATTCCAAATCAAACTCTTGTAAGATAACTATCCACTTGGAGTATTTTCCCTCTAGCAATTGTTTAGTGAGAATGTGTTGTAGCATTTTTTATTTTTATTTTGGTAAGTTACCAAAAAAATGAAAATATATTTTTAAGAAAATGTTAAGTTAGGATATGGACAAAAAGAATAAAGAAACAAAATGTTAGGAATATTTTGATGAATAAGTCCATATCAAATAAAATGTTAGAATAGATGCCCTAAAAAAGGAAGGCAAAAAATAAAATGTGAGGTTAGAAATAAAAGAAAAAATAATAAATTCTGAAAGTGTTGAACATTCAAATGCCACTACCCTTAGTCAATTTTATTTTTTAAAATAAAGTTGTGTGCAGATTGTTTAAATGCCACACTAGTTCATACAATCCAATCGTAAAGTTTAATCATGATTGGATTATGTTTAAATTGTTTGTTAATAGGTAGAAAATAAAATTAGCTCAACAGCTTAATTTGAAACAATGGAAGCAATAAGGGATAGAAGTAGATTAATCATTAAAAGGAAAATGTTGAGTTGCTAATCTAAATGCACTCGGGTGACTAAGATTGCAAAAAATGTTAGGAGAGTTAAGGGTAGGTAGAGAAATGAAACAAAATTGGAGCATGATAGGATTTTTATCCTAAGTCAAATCATTAGATATATGTGCATATAACGAATGGTTTTAATTAACCATTATTTGCTAAACCTTAATGTTATTCAAATTTATCCAATGATTCCCTTCGGACCCCACACCTGTTACATCCATCATATCTTTTTGACCCCACCATCACCTTCCGCTTCACTTAATTAAACTCTTGCCATTTTCTTTTCATTCCTCGCATCTCCCTTCGATCTCATGGCCAACATTGCTCCTCGTCCCTCCCTTGTTG